>APFE031015560.1:3729-48886 GCA_000404065.3 Pinus taeda
AGGATTAAAAGTCTCAAAATGATAACATATGGGTTTACCGTGCTGTGTCAACACTGCTCCCATGGCATAGTCACTGGCATCAGTTTGGATCTCAAATGGTCTTTGTAGATCTGGCAGTGCTAGTACAGGTGCTGTACTAATATTTTCTTGTAAGGTGTCGAAGGCTTTTTGCTGTTTGCCTCCCCACTGAAACACCTTGTTCAATCCTGTCAAATCATGTAAGGGAGCTACAATTGAGGAAAAGTTTGAAATGAACTTCCTCCAATACTGTGTTGTTCCTAAGAAGCTTCTCACTTCTGTAGCAAACTTGGGTTTATGCGAGTTCATGATGACTGCCACTTTAGAGGGATCTATTTTCAATTCACCTCCCCCTACTATATGACCCAAATAATTTAGAGAGGTTTTGCCAAATTCACATTCGGAGAGTTTAACATAAAGTTTTTCTCTTTTCAAAACATCTAAGGTTTGCTTAACATGCTTTAAATGTTCTTCCCACGTTTTACTAAAAATCAGAATGTCATCCAGATACAGAATAACAAAATCATCAAGAAAAGGTCTGAGTACATCATTCATTAATCTCATGAAAGTAGTAGTGGCATTGGTCAAGTCAAAAGGCATAACCAGCCATTCATACAATCCCTGCTTTGTTTTGAAAGCAGTCTTCCATGCATATTGCTCTACAACTCTGACCTGATGGTATCCACTGTGCAAATCTAGCTTGGTGAAATAAACAGCTTCCTTCAATTGATCTAAAAGATCATCTATGCGAGGAAGGGGATAACAATTTTTTATTTTTATCTTATTCAGTGCTCGGTAATCAATGCACATTCTCCACGAGCCATGTTTCTTTCTCACCAGAATGATTGGTGACCCACATGGTGATGTGCTAGGCCTAATGAACCCTTTCTCGAGCAACTCCTGCACCTGCTTCTTGATTTCAACATTCTCTAAAGTAGACAACCTGTACGTCCCAATGTTAGGCAAAGGAACATCTTGCTACAAAATAATATCATGTACTATTCCCTTTTTGGGTGGCAGACCTTTAGGTTCTTGAAATAAGACATCATACTCTGAAACAATATTTTCTATATTAGTTTGCTGATTAACATTACAACCCTCAAATATATTGGTCTTATCAGGTGTCTTTTCCTTTACAACCATCAGTAAGAACTGTTTGCATGAATTCATCATTCTTTTAATCTATCTTGAGTTTATGAGAGTATAATTATTCTTGACCTTCTGAGCTCTTACAAAGTATTCGATTCCATCTTTAACAAGTAGATACTTGTTCTCAGCTCTATAGAAAATAGCCTTTCTATCATACAAGTAAGGACTTCCTAAAACAATTCCACATATATCCAAAGGAATTACATCTAACTCAACGTCATCTCCAAATGCTGACCCAAAAGAAAACTTGAGTTTGCACTGTCTAGTCACTTGTAGTTGTGCTTTATCATTCAACCAACCTAATGGGTATGATTTCTTATGAGGTGTAGTTGTTAATCCCAATTTCTTTACAATTTCTCCAGAAATTAGATTTACTTGTGAGCCACTATCAAACAAAGTATCAATCTTTTGATTTTTGGAAATAACTCGAATATGGAAAAGCTCATGTATTTTTCTCTCATGTTCTTCATCAATAACAGATTGAGCAGAATTACTAGTAGATGCTTCAGAATTCTTACCTTTTATACCTATGGCTGCAATTATTGTTTCTTGCTGAATAGCTGCAACAATATTCTTCTTCTTGCCCTCAGACTTCTTAGGTCTCAGCTCTAGATGCAGAATCCAACAATGCTCATCATCATGCCCCTCCTTTTTACAGTGAGTGCATGAAGCTTTGCCTTTTTGTGCAGTGTTAGCCTTCTTTGCTTTCCACTTCTACTTTCTTTTCTCCTTGCTCTTGCTTACAGTGGGTTGGGATGGTCCCCCAACTTCTATATTTCCATTCTTTCCTCTAGCTTCTAGATGAGTATCTTGTACAGATACCTCATCTATACTAGTGGGATTAAACATGAGGATGGTATGCCTCATGTAGCTGTGTAGACCACCAATGTACTTCAAAAGAGTTTCTGGTGAGTCTAATGAGATACCCAAAATTAATGCTCTCTTTCTAAATTCTTGAGTATACCCTTGCACACTTTGCCCTTTCAATTGTCGAAGAGTTTGCCAACTCATCATGGCTTGTTGCATGTAGGCCAATGGATAGAACTACTTTTTGATTGCAGCAACCAATTCACTCCAGACAAAGATGGTCTTACCATATCTTTTCATATCATCTTGGGTTCTGTCTTCCCACCAAACCAAGGCAGTGCCTCCTAGGCGTAGGCTTTATAGCTGAATCTTACTCTTGTCTGAGTCTATGTTTTGTACTCCGCAATACACATCAATTTGTCTAATCCAATTGTCCAACTTTTCAGCATTTAGCTCTCCATCATATATAGGCAAATCAAATTTGACATCCAGTTTAATCAAGGATGCTTTCTTATTATGCATAGGGCTACTAGGAGGTGTAAGAAAGCTTTCTTCTTTTCCCTTTCCTTTTGAGTGGTCATGGGAATGATATTCATCTTCTTCTTTATCTTGTTTAGAGCCTAATGAATATTCATCATTATGCTTTCTAAAGTACCTATACATTTCTTCTACCATAGACTTTATAGCTAGGAAACTTTCTATGAACTAGGGGTATGGCTCTATAGAACCTTCTTCTGACATTGTCTTCTGAGAATAGACTCTCCTGATTTCAGGATTAGTTTCCACCGACTCTCCTTCTCCTAATTTGAGCTTTGATCTAGTGAGCATTCATAGCTAAACCAACACAAGCTTTTCTAACCTTATAGCCTAAAGCTCTGATACCACTTGATCTGATAATCAGCCTATGAGTGACCTCATTTGAAGATTTATTAAACAAAAGGTATTACAAACTTATGTGCTGGTGTGTATTCTGTGTTATTCAAGCAACGAATCGATCAAATTGCCAATATACAGACATTTAAATGGAAAGACAGCAGAGAAATACAATAAGCAACACAAAGACATAAGAATTTTTAATAAGGAGTTCACCCTATTCTCCAGGGCTACGTCTCCAGTCCAGCTTCAGTGGGGCTTTGTTTTATTGTGTCTTTAAGCAGAGAAATTACAATACAAGGACTCAATGTGAGTACTCCTGAAGCAGATTTTTCTTGGCAGGGTGGTTCTTGGATTCCCCAAGCCACTCGAAGTACACAGACTCTTGTTCTTCCTACCAGCTCTGTGACCTTTGGTCTACAGTGGAAAGAGCCAACTGCGATGCTCAATCCAGACAGATTCCTCTATAGGAAGGCTTGAATCTTCAAGCTCTCTGGTGCTCGACGCTGCCTGTGGTCAGCTTGGCCCTCTATCTCCTATGCTTGGCTTTACTGTTCTCTATGTTCAGTCCTCCTCTCAGGGTTCATTGTTCACTGTCTCTCTGGTCACTTGGACTCCTCTCAAAATCCTCCAATGAATTCGATTGTCTTCGTTCATGGCTTTAACCATTCGATCCCTATTCTTGTTCAGTTCCTCTCCCGCCTGCATCGATTCACCTTCTGCAACTGTGCTTGGAGTTCCCTATTCGACATCAGTATGAACGCTCAGGGAGTGCCACATGTCCCCATCTAACTGGTGCCAGCATGCTTCGTCGGATCATTTCTTCGATTATGTCGTGGATACGTTCTTTCTCCACCGTGGTAGTCAAAAAGATTCCAAATCCTTTTAGAATGCGGCTTAATCCCTGTCGATTCCGCTTCTTTCTATCGAGTGCAATCTCAGTTGTTCGATCTGGGCTCCTCCAGATCCAACGTCATACACACATCGAGCGTGGTTGACTTGCTCGATTGTTAGCGCACGATCACGACAGTTTTTCTCTCACTTCCACTGCCATGTGTCAATCGCTGAGTGGGATCACTTCGCTCTCCTCCAAAACCTCTTACCATTCAAGGGCACCCCGATCAATACTACTGATTTTCCAGAGCATAGGTCCCACCTTTGTCCTTTAGCGCTTTTCGCTTTTCCACCCGCGGTTCTCTCGCTCCCAACGTGACCGAGCCATTTCAGCCCTATTTGCCCAGCAATGCGCTGCTAATCGCGCATCAAATCACCTCCGTTTCCCGATTCGAGGCTCCCAAGGGCTGTTTTGACCTCCTGCGCAGTCTCCATGGGCCTCGATTAGCACGCTTTGACTGAGTTCCTCGTCGTTCTGCGCCGGTTGCCATGGCCACTGGTTCAGGGT
Organism: Pinus taeda; assembly: GCA_000404065.3. Lineage (NCBI taxonomy): Eukaryota > Viridiplantae > Streptophyta > Pinopsida > Pinales > Pinaceae > Pinus > Pinus taeda. Next base: position 7,979 of record APFE031015560.1, read on the forward strand.
GTTTTTGATACTGTTTTGGATTCTTTAAGGATTTGTTTCATCCCGATATAGTCAAGGATCTTTGTTAGTTATTTATGGATCCGATTCGGTAAGATTTCTAGACTCGACACAAGGTAATGAGTTGTGTCCTGCGATGATGAGTCTGCGTGCATTGCTTCCCTGTGATGTAGTCGCGATTAATTAGTTTATGTCCTGCGATGATCCAGATTGGGCGAATTCGTTTCAATAGTCAGCCTTCTGGATGTCTCTAGACCTGGTTGTTGGCATAGTCTGTGTCGCCCTTCTTCCTCTAGTGTGGCAGTTCCATCATTTGTGCTACCTTCCTTGAGGATGAGCTCTCTTTTCCACATTTCATGGAGATTCCTTCTCCTATTAAATCACTCACCTTTGATATGACCAGCTAGTTGGTAATTCCTTTGATGGGGCAGGGCTGTTAGTGCTTTTGAGTTTGATAGATAGCTGGTGTGTGTGTGACAAGTATGGGATTTTTGATAGCTTGTGGAAGGTTGTGAAGTTCCTTAATTTTGTGTTAAAGGTTATGAGTGAGAGAAAGACATTGTATGTTGGGATATCCATCTTCAAAGAGTGAATGCTTGAGAAACATACTGGCTGGATCCTCTGAGAAGGCCTGCGGCATCAAGACTTTGGTTGTAAGCTTGCTCTTATTTCATAATTAATACAATTAATGATGTGTTCCTATATCTTGTATGTAATTTACTTGATAGCTCATGACTTCTTGACTTTGTGAGTAAATAGATCATTGTTGTTTTTCGGTTACGTGCTTTGTTGTATTTCCTTTGCACTTTTAGGTTGATCAGTCATTGAAGAGAAGGAAGCGGAAGCTGGAGCAGCGCAACGGAACTTCATCGACCACCGGTTGAGGTAGGCCTCCAACAATGGTTGTTTAAGGAAATCTATTGTTGATCTGTCTTTGTTGTGACTAGACCCACTCTACGGCTAGAGGGGTTTCCTCTGTCCACAGAGGGAACACTTTCCTGCATCTCAAGTTGGCGACTGCACTGGGGAGTCTATCCTATGTTTTCTCTTATTTGCTTTTGCTTGATTTTGAGTCAATTCATTTTGGATTTTGGGATTGAAGCATCAGTCTTCTGGGTTACCTAGGTCAATCTGGGAAGTCCATTTGTTGCCTATAACGATTGATTGATCTTTGTTTGGGAGTTTTTGTTTGCCTTTCATTGTTTTTAAGATCATCGCTAAAAAAATTTAAACAGTCGCGTCGATGTCACGTTGTCTCTGTTTTGTGAGTCTGTGCATTGCTAAATCCTGTCACACAGTCGCGACGACTTCTGAAATTGGGTCGTCATGTCAAAGACGTGTACTTCCGCGATGACGTCGTTCTGTTGCTATGGCTAGTGGCTGATCGACACTAGTTTCTTGTGTTATACCCACGACGATTCTTGTAGAATTGTTTTTGTCAATTCTGCCTCCTGAATTCATCAGTCTGATTCATCCCTTGTCGTCCTTCTCTTATCTATTCACTTGTTTTAATTTATTTTAGTTAAGGTGCTCACTTTTTGGTTTCACTGAAGTGATTCTTGTATTTTGGCTCTGTGACCTAGTTTTTCAAGTTTTGGATTATTTGGCTTGGTTACTTGTCTTTTCGAGATTCATCCGCAACCCTCCTGTTGGTTTGCTTGAATTTTTTCATCGCTTGTTGCTTGCTAATTGATGTTTAGTGTTTGTTGAACCAATTCCCATGTTGATTCGATTATTTCACTACTAGACAAACATTACAATTTTTTGGGTCAATCAGTTTCACACTTGCTTGTTTGTTTCTTTAAAATTCGAAGCAATTAAAATCAAAAGATTGCATTCATTAGTGTGCGAAAGTGAAAACAAATTTTGCATTCCAAGTTTTTCATGTTTGAAAAATTAGAAAGCAAATTTTAAATCTCTCATTAGTAGTATCGATGCACTATAGGGATGATGTGTTTATGCATTATGTCTCTTGAGTGATTGCATCCGCTGATCTTGGTTTTGTCTTGGTTTGGGAATGATCTCTCTACCCTTCTGTAAGTAGGAGTTCATCGAAATGTGTTTGGTCAATTTAGTGATGTCTAAATTGCAACTTTTAAATGTCAACCCGGGGCTCGTAAGCTGATGAAGTGAGGTGTACTGTATGTACTTAGGCAACTGTTTCTTAATCTTTTGTCGTTTTTAACTTTTTAAGTTTGTTTTCAAGTATATCTCTCCTACTGTGATGTGATGGAAATGAAATAAAGCAAGTGAAGTGTGTGAGATTGTGATGAGCTTTAAATGATTTCTTATAACTTAAAAGTATTCTACAAGAAACCTTGAACAACAACTGAAATGAAATCAACTCTTAAAGGAAAATAAAGGCATCAAATAAAAGACTAATGACGTTGGCCCAATATCTCTGCTGCTGCAAGAAAATGAAGATGAAATCTATGTCAAATCTAGCTAAAAATAAAAACTAAGAAATTGGAAACTGAAGTAAATCTACATAAAAGAAAGACTAGTCACAAATACTTTAACTTCTTCTTAACCTCTTGTATTTTAACTGAATATATCATGTGAGAAACAGTTAAAAATAAGCCAAGCAATTGTGAGTTCTTGAGCAACTAAACCAAGCTGTGCTAAGTGATATTTTGGTCCCAAGAAGAATATTAAATTATGGAGAAGAAACCATCAATAGGTAAACACTTATGTCTAAAAGCAGAAGCAACTAAGGCAAATTAAAGAAATGATAGTAAGGAAAAAGGCTGCAAAACAAGGAAGGTCAGCACATAGACAAATGATCACAAGTGTCACTATTGTGAAAAAGAAAAAGAAAGAAACTGTCCCGGGCACGCCTAAGAAACCTGCATAACGCACTGATCAGTCATGGAAAAGTGCAGAAATATAGATAAGCAGAATTCAAAATTTATATACAGCTATTGTACATGATCAAAACATAGCAATCAAAGGCATTCTGTACAACTATTATACATAAAATGAGAAAAATAAATGCAGGAAATTAAAGAGTACTATACAGGCCTTCAGTAAACAGGGGCCCTCTGCCTACTCCAGCCGGCTCAATGATCAGTTACAAGCTCAAATGGAAAACAGTATTCTCATATATTATGTATCAAAATAGAAAGTACAGTGGGGAGTTCAAAATTACATATCAGCAGCTAACTATCCAGTGTTCAAAGACGCTTTATTTATAACAGAGGAAAGAAAACTAACTTAACGAAAACTAAGCTATTCAAGTAGCTGTGTAAAAACACGTAATCTTGCTGCGTCCTCGGACTTAGGCAACGGTCATTGTGGGCATTCAATCTGCTGTTGGATTCATGTTTCCCACTGTCTTCGTGGCTGAGGAGGATGCCACCTATTCTTCACGTGCTCTAAAACAGAACACGCAGAGCCGTGCCACCGCTAATGACTTCTATTGACCGTAGTTGCCTCCTCGTTGACCATGGGTTTTTATGACCGGTTTGGGTGAGCTAGAAGGACACACACCATGTCCTTGGTTCCACGAACTTGCCCATGTGGCTCTTCTTCCCGGAGGAGACCTGGAAGATATCGTTTAATAAAACAACTGCGGAATCCGGGGTTGGCTGCGGAAACCAGGATCAGCTGCGGAAACCCTGTGTGAGCTGCGGAAACGCAGCACTTTGAACCAAAATTCTAAACCAACAACACAGTCATTAGCATAATTAGCAAACCATGTAAAAAGTCCTAAAATACAATGATTTGAGCAATTTGATGGAGGGAATGAGTGGCAAAAGAAGGAAATGAATAGGAAAAGGAGGCGTAGAGGATGTGTAAAGAAGTGCAGGTTTGAGGCTCAACAAAATGAAAGATGTTTTATTCATTCTAGTTGCATCCTAGGTTTCGATATACATATGGTAAGCCCTGGAAATTGAAACATAATTCAAAATCAACTCTAAAATGAACTGAATAAACCTAACAACACATTGGAACATAACACACATTATTTAGAGGTCTAGGCTAGAGACGTGCTCCGACATTGTTAAACCTAGTCTCTATTGTTTTCACTTAAGGTTGGGTGATTCCTCCTTATGTGATCCAATAGCTACTAGCACGGACTTGCGCTCCCAGTACTGTCAAGTATATGTCGGGAGACTCCACAAGGTTATCATCCTATATCCTTAGGAAGCCGTGTCTGCCACCTTGCAAACCGTAACGCACCAAACACAACATTCGGGAAGACTGACTATTGTATGGAAAGTCCTTGGTTTTCATATGATTGCCAAGGTGTATATGTAGTTTTACGGGTTGTTTGGTAAAATTAATATTAATAATAATACTAAAATGAATTAAATATAATTGAATTATTATTAATAAATTAAGAAAATAATTTATATATTTTTACCTAAATTAACTTTTTTCCATAAAATAAATTATAATTTAATAAAATTATATTAATAATATTAATAATGAATATATATAATTGAATTATTATTAATAAAATAAGAAAATTTTTAACTAACCTGGGATTTACTTTTTACATTTTTTACTAATTTAAATTATAAATTAATAATATAATTAACAATATTAATAATAATATTATAATATTAATAATATTTAATTAATTTTGACGTGGGTCATTTAGTCAAATTTTGTCGTTGGAATCTCTGGTCTGACTATTTAACATGTTGAGCTAGATCTGTTTCTTCAACTTGTCCTGACGATTAACCACACTGGTTGGTTCGAAACGCGTCGGCAAATGTCTTACCTAATGTGATTTACGCCAAAATCTTCTTATAAATATGATGGATCACAGAAGCCTCAATTCTACAAACCTTTTGCCTATTTCTCCAGAGTATTCACTTTCGTTCCTTTTCGGACTCCCTAAAAGAAAAGGTCCATCTTAGCACTTGTCCTTTCAGGCTAAATATTCAAAGGCGACTAGAGTCATCTTTTCATCCTTTTCTCGACTCTTTAAAGATGAAAAGGTCAAGTTCTGTTCCTGTGTCTTAAAATTTATTTGGCCACATTCATAGTCACCCAGTTAGATCTTGTTTGCATTTTAGTTTGCGTAGGGTTCTTTCCTTACTCGTTAGTTTTCCTAGGACTTTGAATTGAATCATCCTGGCGGAATCACCGATCCCATCTCCTGTTCCAAGCGACCAAGGATCTCCATCTTCTGTCACTCCCAAGGTACCAGTTGTTAGTGATACTCTTCCTATTATCCTGAGTATCCAACCGCTTAACTCTCGTGCTCCAGAGGACGAGTCCTACGACATCCGTTGGAACCCCATTTAGGAGCCTTCTAAAGAAGACTTTCCCATTACTCTTCCTAGTGTTTCGGTCCTGATGTCTTCCTCTGACATGGATGAGACGACCCCCGTCTCTGGTGAAGAATCCTTTGCAGCGGAAGGTGAAATACCTATGCCTATGAAAACTTCGCCTTTCCGTGTTACTTCCCTTGGTATCATGTTGCCTTTACGATATAATTCTTTGGTGGACATCATCGGTTCTAGATGTCCCCTTTCGAGTTCCATATGGTCTCGTACTGTTCCTCCAACTTCGGAGCCTTTTATTCCCCAGATTCACAATGTGTCTATCACATCTGTTTCAACCATTCCAACCATTTGTGTGGCTTCTTCAACCCCTATCGTTAATGTCACCACTGAGTCTTCAGTGGTGACTACTATTGTTGGGTCTTTTGCTGGTCCTATCAATAGTGGCCCAACGGCAGGAGTTGTTAATCCTACACTAAGTGCCCCACCTTCTTTCGGTCCCATTCTAGCAAGGGGGCATATGATAAATATATACAAGCTCCTCGGAATCCGGATCCATAAAATCCATTTCATTATTATGATTCTCACGGAGCTCATATCCATTACCCCGGACCTATGGCATCTCATCCTGCAGTTGAGGTCTCAGTTTTGTTGTCTGTTGCTTTGGGCACCACTTCTTATCATGGTGGCTAAGCACCACTTGAAAATCTTCAAGGGCCACCCTATCAAGGTCAGTTATCTTATGGGCAACCCTCACATGGACAGTAGTATTACGGAAAACCTTATCCAGGGAAACTTGGAGGCCCACAAGGATAACCCTTCCAGGGACAACCTTTGGCGAGTGGTGGTTCATCTTTCACCTATTTTGGGAAATCTTCTGGTAATCTGGGACAAACTTACATACAACAAGGCCAACCTGGTATCCAACTGGGCTACCCTTTTGGGCAAGTCGGTCAACCTCACATTTAGCAAGGCCAACCCACTATCCAACCTAATCAACCATTTGGACAAGTTGGTCAACCCCAAATCCAATCGGGCCAACCAAGTGTCTAGTCTGCTCAGTCATTCGATCAGTCAGGACAACTCTCAATTGGGCAAGGTCAACCCAATACCCAACAAGTTCAACCTTCTGGGCAAATGGGTCAACCTTAATCTCAACCAGGTCAACCTTCTAGCCAGATGGCTCAGCCTCAGTTCTCCCAAGGGCACCTGTCTGGGCCTGTTCAACTGAGCCCTAAAATGATCATTGCTTCTCAAGCTCCACCCAGTGTTCAACCGTAGTTTGGGCTCTAGACCCAATCCGGTCTCCAAATTCGGGTTGGATCACAATCCCAACTTGATTATCAAACGCAGTCTAGTCCCCAGGCTTAGTTTGGAGCCCAGCCACCTTATGGTTTTCAGCAACCCTAAGGGAAAAATCAACTTTCCCAATACCAAAATTATCAACAACCACAGGTTAACCCTTATCAGAATTTTCAGCAACCATATGTTGCTCTTGTGGGTCAGGTTGGTAATCAGTGGAATGTAGGGGGTCAAATTTAGGCCCAACCATCTAGTTACAGCTAACTCCTATGGACAAAATCCCTACGGACCAAATCCATCTGAACAAAATCAATGGGGGCAACAGGGAACTGGATGGAACTCTGGTGTTGTTTCTTATCCATGGCCTTAGATGTCCTTCAACCCTCAATTACCCTTTTTGGCAACGTTGGAATTACCGGACGTATCCAAATTGACTAATGATCCTATTCTTCGTAATCCATATTGGCCACTGGTTCCAACTAAGATTCCTGGTGATTGTCCCAAATTTGATGGTAAAGCTGGAGAAGATCCCCAAGCTCATTTCATGGCCTATCACTTATGGTGTCCGTCGAATTCATGGCTTGATGATTCAATCTGGCTCCGCCTATTCCAAAAGACTCTCACTGGCTCTGTTGCCAAATGGTATATTGAGCTAGCTCGCAGATCTTTTCAGGACTTTAACTTGTTGGCTATGGCATTTTTAACTCATTTTCAGTTACCGATTCGATATGAAACGAGCAGACACCCCCTAACATCTTTGAAACAGACCATGGCCATGCATATCTTTGATCATATCCATGAATGGAGACGACGCCGCCGTTTGATCAAGTTCTAGATTCCCGATCAACTTCTGATTGACTTTTTCACGACCTCATTCGTCGGTTCGATAGCCCAGGATATTGCTATGGGGGCATGTGTAACTAAAGAGCAAGCTATTACATGTGCTCAATAGCTTGACTTGGTTTACTCCCATCCTGGTACACTATATGATTATTTGCCTGATGCTCCAAGACCCGAAACTTCCAAAGCCCCGCCAACACCATATGTTGATAGCGTTGTCGGTTATGTCCATACGTCCTCTAATAAATCTTCCGCAAACTCTGGGAAGCAAAAGTCAAACGCTTCAAATGAAAATTCTTCTCAGGTTGTCTCCGATTCTGGTAACACTTCTGAGGTTAATGATGTTCAGTCCACCACGGCGGACAAAGCTTCGAAAGGAAAAAAGAAGGGAAAAGGAAAGAATAAGGCCGACCAACCAAAGCAGGATTCCCCTAAACCTCCCCCCGAGGAAGGTGCCAAGTACAAGCCTAAGCATCCTTGCCTTATCTATGATGAGGATCACTATACCAAAGACTATGCGAGGCGGTCTGAAGTTAGTCATCTGTTGAAAAGTTCCCCCAGGACTCCTGCCGTGCTCAAAGAGCCTTTTCCCTCACAACAAACTCAAATGGTGGCTGATCCATCTCAATCCTCTTCTCCCTTTGGTTCTCAGGTATTTATGGCTAGGACGATTCCCGTCCATATTAGTACTCGGGCAAAAGAGTATTCATCGCCTTCTAGGAAGGAAACTAAGGTCCCCTCTAGTGCTCCTCTGTCCAGTTCTGGTCCTCTCCATATCGAGTGACCTAGCATTGAAACAGTCACCCGAACTCCTCCTAAAGGGGTGCTCTAGAAATCTTCTTACAACCCTAATGCTCTTGCTTCTTAGCACTATAGCATCATTGAGGACCTAGCTTAGTCTCCATCACCTATGTCCACATTAGAAGTTCTCCAAAGCTGCCCTTCCCAGAGGAAGTCCTTGCTATCGGCTATCAGTGGCATTGACCTGGCTGACTCGGACTTGATTACTTTTGACCTAGACAGTCATGTACTAAGAATCCCTCACCAAATTACCTTCCTTATCCAAGTCATCATCAATTCTAAAACTATTCATCGAACGATCATTAATGAAGGCACTTCTACTTGCATTATGTCTGTTGCCTGTTGGAAGGCTATCAGTTCTCCGACTATGAGGCAGTATCCTACAACCTTGGAAGCCTTTGATGGGAGAGAGTCTCGTCATTATGGTATCCTCCAGTGCTTGCCTATTACTCTGGAGGGGAATATGGTCGAAGTAGAGGTCAAAGTTGTCGATGCCAATTTAACTTACAACCTCCTTTTAGGACGAAGCTGGACATATGCCATGCGAGCCGTGGCTTCATCTCTATTTCGTGTTATTCGTTTTCCTCTTTAGGGGAAAATCATCATGGTAGACCAGTTGTCCTTCTTCGCCTCTTCTTCATCTAATGGAAATGTGCCTTTCATGGAGCATACCTCCCTTCCATGTGAGAGTGTGGGTGTTGGACTCTTTAAAGATCCTTCCCTTATGGGTTTTTTTTCACTCCCACATCCCAACATCACTCCCATTAACATGATTTATGTTCACTTTGATCCTTGGGTTCTTCCTCCTGTTGATCAGATAGAATCCTGAGGTGATGAAATGCTGTTGAGTCTTGCCAAACTCAACTACATCGAAATTTTTTCTGCATCGGCTATATCCTCTGAATATGCTCCTTCGAGTAGAGCTCTCGACTCGTATGTTCAATCCCCTTGGCTCGGAGATGGTGCTTCTTCGGACCCTTTAAAGGAAATTTTTCCTTCTGATGAAGCGAATATTGGGACCATGTCCTTTGAGGAACCCCCTTGGTCTGATCATCACCATCGTTCCTCGTTTATCCCTACCCATCAGGAAATGCTTACTTGTCTCAAGCAGTTTTCTCTTTTTCTCCCATCTCAACCCCTTTAGACGCCTATCCAAATTCATTAAGTGTCTTTTAAAGGGAATATGGGGAACATTACGCAAACACAACCTATCAACATCTCTGTTAATCCAGGGGTTTTCGAGCATATTCATGTTGGAGTAACCTGTACTCTGGAGGAGATTCAGCTTTATACTGACCTTTTTCAAGAATTTCGAGATGTTTTTTCTTGGTCGTATGAAGAGATGCCCGACATCGATCCTAGCATCGTGGTGCATGAAATACCTACGTATCTGGGTGCTAAACCTGTTCGACAGCGTCTACGCCCTGTGCACCCCCGAAAGGCTGCAACTATCAAAGCGGAAGTTGAAAAGCTTCTTAAATTTGGTTTCATTTACCCTATCTCGCTTAAGATTGGGTTTCTAATATTGTCCTTGTGACCAAGAAACAGGGTACTATTAGGGTATGTGTTGTTTATAACGACGTTAATCATGCTTGTCCCAAAGATAATTTCCCCACACCTTTCATTGATCAACTCATTAATGAGTGTGTTGTGAGCAAGATTTATTCATTCATGGATGACTTTTCTAGTTACAACCATATCAATATATCGCCTGCAGACCAACACAAGATAACCTTCATTTGTCCGTGGGGTACTTTCACTTATAAGAAACTCCCTTTTGGTCTAAAAAATGCTGGTTCTACCTTTCAATGTGCAATTTCTTATGTGTTTAACGATATTCGACACATTGTACAGCGTTACCTGGATGACCTTTCGGCTCATTCAGCAAAGCACTAGGACCATCCAAAACACCTTCGTGAAATATTTCTTCACTATCGACACTGTCGTATTCGCCTTATTCCGCATAAATGTGTCTTCGGCATTAAATCTAGCAGGCTTCTTGGGTTTGTTGTTTCCAAATATGGTATTCACTTGGATTCTCTCAAGGTCGAGGCCATCTTGAATCTTCCTCCCCCTGCTTCTTTGCAGTAGTTGCAGATTTTGCAGGGTAGAGCTAATTTTCTATGCCATTTTATTCCAAACTATGCTGAGGTAGCCAAAGGCTATACACAGTTATTGAAATGAGATACCCCTTTTGTCTGGAATGCCATTGCATAAGATTCATTTGAGCCACTCAAGGCACTCCTTGTTTATGCTCCATTGTTACGTCTGCCTAATTATCACCGTGACTATACTCTTTATTTAGCCGTTGCCGATACTACTATTGCCATGGTTCTGGTCCAAGACGATGATGATGGTACTAAGAACGTTGTCTACTATCTCAGCCGCAATCTACTTGATATGGAAACTCGATATGCCTATGTCGAGAAGTTGGCCTTGGTTGCTGTTCATGCCATCCAACGTTTCTGTCACTATATATTGTTGTGCACTATGACGGTGATTTTTTATTAGAACCCAATGACCTACATCTTGTCATGTCAATTACTGGGGGGAAAATACTGAAAATGGATTGTCATCCTTCAAGAGTTTGACTTGGATTTCACTACAACCAAGTCTAAGAAATCCCTCGTTTTGCTGTGTTTCTCTGCTCCCTACCATCTGCATCTACGCCTTCTCAATTAGAGGACCATATTCTAGACGAGTCTCTGTTTTTGATTAGCACCCTCAATCCATGGTACGGGGATATTATTGTCTACCTTCAGACATCCTCTTTTCATCTCTATCTGTCCAAGGATGCTCAGTGACAAATTCACCATCATTCCCAACCTTATCGCATTTTTGGGGACACCTTGTACCATCTCGGTGCTGACTCTGTTCTCTGCCGATGTTTAACGTTCGAGGAAGCTGAACGAGTTCTAAATGACTACCATTCTGGTGCCTGTGGTGGTCATATGTCCGGATATGCTACTGCTCAGAAGATCCTCTGTGCTGGTTACTTTTGGCCTTCAATTTTTAAGAATTGCATTCTTGTTGTCCATTCTTGTCATGAATGCCAAATCTACCAACGGAAGATGCGTGCGCCTCCTACTCCTTTGCACCCTGTCATTACCGTCGGCCCCTTTTCCAAATGGGGCATTTATTACATGACTTGTAACCCTCGCTCAGCTGGGGGGCATGGGTATATCATCGTTGCCATTGATTATTTCATGAAATGGTCCGAGGCGATGCCTACACTATCCGAAGATGGTCACACAGTGGTGCAATTTTTATTCAATCATGTTATTTTGAGCTTCGGAGTCCCTTAGGCCGTCATCACTGATCACGATAAACATTTCCATAATCATATGATGACTGAGTTAACAACCCAGCTAGGCTTACGGCATGATAGCTCGACAGTGTACTATCCTTAGGCCAATGGCCAGGTAGAAGCTATCAACAAAGTATTGGTCACGATGCTTCAACGTACGATTGGCATGCACAAGTCCAACTAGCATTTGTTGTTGTTCTCCACCTTATGGGCCTACCGAACTGCAGTGAAGGATGCCACCGGGTTCACCTCATTCTAATTGGTCTACAGTCTAGAGGCCACCCTTCCCATTGAGTGTGAGATCCCTTCTCTTAAATTAGCCATCGAATTACTCCCCAACACTACTCCGGTAGAATAAAGTCTTCTTTACCTAGAGCGGTTAGACAAGACTCGTCGACTAGCCTCTCTAGCTATTGAAGCACAGAAGAAGAGAGTGAAAACTCACTTCGACCATACTGTTCATCCTCGTTCTTTTGTTGAAGGAGATCTAGTCTTGCTCTATGATCAAGCGAACGATAAGCTGGGGGTAGGCAAATTCGAGCCCATATGGCTTGGACCCTATATTGTGAAGCGTGTTTTGCAAAAAGGAGCTTATGAGTTGATTGATTAGGAAGGGAATCCTCTAGATAAGCCCCAAAATGGGCTTTATTTGAAAAAATATTATGCATGAATCTCGTGCATATGATTTTTACATACGTGTGTTTTCAGCTTGTGTGTTTTCAGTGTGTGCTTGCTTGTATGGTTTGGTGTGTAGGTGTAATCACCACTTATTGTATCTTTTTACTTTTTTTTGTAGATGTCTATTGCACCTTTCGTTGGTTTCGCTGATGGTGACTCCCGTAGTACCCAGACTCTTTCCTTTGTGGCATGGGTGATCTATGATCCTCACGTTGAGTTAGTAGATCTTCAAGGCATTTGTCTGGGTTGCACCACAAACAATGTCACTGAATACAGCGCCATTATTGAATTGCTGGCCGAGGCAATTAACCTCAATATTTGTGCATTGGTTGTGAATCTGGATTCTCAACTTGTTGTCCATCAACTCAATGGGCGTTATTCTGTCAGAGATCATCGAATTTTAAGGTTGGATTTACGTGTTAAATTATTGGAAAGAAGTTTTGATTTTATCACATATCAACATATCCCAAGAAGATTAAACACATTAACTGATGCATTAGCAAATCATGTATTAGACAGACATTTACGCAACATGTAAATCAAACATTGTACGAAAGCATTTAGACACAATAATGAACCATAAGATAGCATGTATGTATATATATATATATATATATACACATCCGAGACACATGTCTCTCAAAAAATCAGTAGCAAATAAAACCTAGATGTCTACTGCGGTGGGTTATGCTCCCTATAGCAAACCACCACTCGTGCAACTTGTCTCAAGAGTCGATGCACTCTAGGTATCACCCCTACAATATGTATCTGATACTCCAAAGGGAACTCTTCGATCCCCCTATAATTTGGGATCCCCTCTGTCAGGCCGACAAGGTTACAAGCTACTGTCTCCACTAAATTGCTAGCTGGAGAAACCAAGGCCAGTTCTTGGATGACTTGTGGTTCCCTTCGTGCCTCCCGAGCCAATCCAATAGGACGCTCTGGTCCCACATCTGCAGTAACATAAGATACATCATTAAGACATATGCATGAAAAATTCAAAAAACATCATAAAAGACAAAATACAAAAATAGTGTGGTCAAGTGTTTATCTCCATCATCCCACTGCTCGCCAGTAAGCAACATCATGTCGGGGTCCCCGCGAAAATCCATACTTGTGTATGGCCAATCCTCGACGAAGATTGTCTTGCGACTCAGCCACTCCCAGAATAGTATCCCCCACGACACTGGTCGACTGCTACCCCCTCGCGGCATGACATGTGCCCAGTGAGTGATTCGGGTATCCCGTGGTCTCGGATCGTCCAAATCCATATCTTGTAACTGAAGTGACGGGATCTTCTTTAGCATGAGAAGAATCAGAATGGATCCATAACCGAACTACTTTGCTTCCCTGCGACGACATTTGGTGAGCTTCCTTTTCATGTTGGTGGTCACTACCTCTGCCCAGTTGTACATGGTCAGGTTAAGGCACTCAAGAAATATCAAGTGAAGGCTATCAAGTGTCTCAAGGATATAGAGGATGCCACCATCGATGTCATCAAGTTTCTCAAGCTAGGAAGATTATCTATTTTTCAAAACCCTAACTTTGTAAATCATGTGGGTACATAGTACAATTTTCCCCTAGATCATGATCTAGTGTTGGAAGGATCAATTATTTTAGAGGGCGATAGTCTACTTCTAGAGGAGGGCTTGCCGAAATTAGACCTTCCTCAAGATCTGGTGAAATAGGGGAAAGCTTTTCTTCTGCAGGGTTCCTCCTATATCCAATATGAGGTTATTATCCCAGATCTAAATAATTCCACTGTCTTTGTGAGGTCATTCGCAAGGGTTCCTTTTGTATGTAGATCAACACCACGTATCTCATCTCCTCACTCACAACCAGGATACAAGTGGGGATGGGAATCCCATATCAAAATATTCAACTCCTACATGGAGGTAGGCGACTTCAATATTTGAAATCCCATAGCAAGTATGGCATAGCCAAAGATGCATTGATTCATCTAGTATCATGATTAAGAGGTGGAGCCAAAGGATAGGGTGCGTCCTCCTCGTCCCAACCCAAATCCTTTAAGGATGTCCTAAAGTTAGTACTTTCACCTCCACACCCTAAATATATCTCAAGGCCTGCATTTGTTGTGGATCAAACTATGGAAACTCCATCTCTTGAAGTGGATAACATTATATTCCACTCCTTGGATGTAAATTATGCATGACATGTAATCATATTTTGTTTTAATGGATTTTAGCCATCAAAAAATACTCTAGAAGAATAGGTGCACTAAAAGTAGTCTCACAATATAATGTTACATTTTCCAAAAGGATTCTTTATTGTGATTTTTAGAAATATATAAGACTGACATAAGGACCCTTTCAACTGTGGTTTCCTGATTTTAATATTCTTTTCATGACAGATTTGACAACTCTAGTCTAGGTAAGGCTCCCTAACATGTCCATTCATTTGACGCATCCAAATATCTTAGCTGATGTGGGAAATTTATTAGGTTTCTTCATAAAAATAGATGTTGAAAGGTTGTGAAAGGAATTGTCACATTCATTCACATATGCATTGAAGTGGACCTTAGTAAAGGGTTTCCTAGTAAAATCATTCTCAATTAGAGGGGTAGGATTTATTCACAATTGTTGAACTATGAAAGCACTACCTTCTAATGTAGGATTTGTCAACAACTCAACCATCTTAAGAATTCTTTTCCTTTTTCACAAGGGGCCTATCCACACCCAGATGCTAAGAAAAAGAGTTACAGATTGATAGATCTAAGACTACTTCAGATCCCAAGCAGGACAACTCAAAGCAATAGAAGACACCTATCGTCAAATCAACTCCTTCAGATTCAACTTAGTGACATGTAGATTCATCTCATCCTCAATAGAGGAAGAACATCCTTTGATGGAAAATGCAAGAAAATCAACCATAATTTTTTCTTTATTAAGGAGTGGACACAAGTGCATCCATGAATCAGATCATTCAATATTGATAAGGAAACAACAAATATTGTAGAAAATTTATCAATGGACATGTCTCAAAGAAACGCCGTCACTATCTCATCCACATATGTTTCTGATAACTCTTCAGGTTAGATTGAAGTACACAAGAGAAAAGGAAGGAAGGAAAAATTCATGAGAAATCGTGGTATATAATACTAGGAATGTAGTAAATGTATTCTCTCACACTTGGCTTATTCGTGATGGATAGAATGTTGTAATTTTGGTATTTTGAGGAAATACAAATCAATATACATTTTTTTTTTTTTTTTTTTTAATGTAATCCCTCTTATAAATTCATAGTCAACTTTATGTATGGTTTTTCATTTCATTTTATTATTGTTATTATGGTATCAATGATCAAGGTTGTAATGTCAATTAATTGGTAATTTTAACCCAAAAACTAAAATAAAATTTATATAGCTTTTAAAAATAGTTAAAAAACATTTAAAAACACGCATTGAAAAAAATAAAATAAAATAGAGAGGTAGACAAACTTTAAGTGCTGAGTTTTAGGGTTTTTCAAACGCATGTTATTTGGTCTTTGGTGCCATGGTTGAAAAATGTTTGAATTTTAACTCTAAAAAAAGGATGATGTTGCATTGCCACTTTTTCATTCCAATGTGTTTTTTCATATTTTTACTAGTCAAATATTTGGTTGTTAATGCCATTATTGAAAAATGTTTGAATTTTAACCCTGGAAAAAAAGAGAGGTCATGCTACATCACCATTTTTTCATTTCAATGTGGATTTTCATGTATTTTGTAATCATGATACTTGGTTTTTAATTCCATGGTTGAAAAGTGTTGGAAATTTAATGTTGAAATGAAAAATAGTGATGTTACATCACCACTTTTCAAAATTATCAAGAAAACCATGATTTGATGTGATTTCTAAAAAAATGAGGACTTCATAAAGTTCTTGTTAAATTGGTAACATTGTTTTCATTAACAATTGGTCTGTGTTATAACATATTTTACCACACTTTTTCATCAAATTCTTATGTTGGCGTGGGAAGAATCCTTTGTCCCATGAAAAACTAATATTATATTTAAAAATAATTTTTCAAAATCCATACACAACCTGCCCACTGTAAAAGCACGTATGTATGTGGTTCTCCATAAAGCTTCCCACATACAACTTTTGGAAATTTGAAAAACTATATAATTCAACTATTTTTCAAGCGAGGTTTACATGTTAGACTGGAAACTCACCTACTGGAGCCAATATCATAACCAACCAAACTAATTTTTGGTGGTGTAAATATACCCTATAGGTTTCCCTCATAGTTATCCTAGTAATTGGCATTCATACTCTGCCGAGTTTCCTCGAGATTAGGTCTGCATTATCTCATGATTTTTGTACTTCCCTATCTACAGGAAACCCTAGTTTCCTTGCATTAATGTTGAGCACTCTTATCTCACATCGGTGCTGACATCCAAGATCCGGTTGAATCATGTCTACTCTTTTTTGCTATTGTTTCAATAAAGATACTCATATTCCATTCTTATTTGCATTGTTAATTTATTATGAATGTGAATGACTAATAGATATGTTTATGGATTCACTTTTTTATATGAATATATACTTTGAAAGATGTTCTTCGTTCTTGGTTTCTTGTCCATATTGCAGGTTTGAAACTTCAGAAGAAGTTAGGGTTTCGACCCTACAAGATCTTTGTCAATTGTAGAACCTATTGGTGATTACATAACACCTACTTTGCAAATTCATGTTGTATGAATGCTTGTTTGAGTAATTTTGTTGAATTTTATGTTTTTCTCTAGTGGGGCTTCCAACCCTAGCCCTAGGGAATTTTCTCACAAGCATAATTGGTGACTTTGTTAGGGAATATACTTTTGAGTATTTTGATTAAAGGTTGTTTTGCTGAATCTCGGTGATCAAGAAGTTGGTTGTCAATTTTTTTCAGTCTTTTGGTATCTTGTTGTACCAACCCTTCTAACCTAATCTTTTAGATCTAAGCTTGTTTTAATGTTTTCTTAGTTTTCTTTTGGTATGCAATTTGTTTTAACAACAGACAAATATACATGTGGATTTCTTGAATACATCTCGCATATGCACAAGTTGTTTTTGTAAAAGTAGTGTATGTATGTCGATTGTCTTTTTATGATCGTGTATATTTCTGAAAGTGATTTTTTTTCACTTTGTTGAGTGCCTAGTTGGGTTGGATTTCTTGTTTTCTGGTCCCTGGTTCTCGTTTAAGGATGAAAGTTTTGAGTTTGAGGTCTCTTTCATTTATACTTCAATATTTATGTGAGAGTGCTTTTGTTTCACCTTAGGTTTTCTTGGTTTCCAAGAGCTTTAGGTTCTGAGTTGGGTTCTTGGGCATTGATCCTATTTTCTGAACTATTTTAAGTCTCTATGGAAATCTTTTTTCATGGTTATCTTGGCAACATTATAATACTTCTCATTACTTTTCACAAGTTTCCTTCATGAAATTTTATATTTGCATTGGTTTGCTTCCATTGGCTTAAAGAGCTTGAGTTTCTTTTTATTGAAGTTCTAGAATATCATTCGTTTGAAGTTCTTGAAGTTAATTTTCTTTGAAACTCTTGAATATCTTTGCTTTGAAGTCTTTTGATCCCATTCTCTATTTCTTGTTTAAATGTATTGAATTTTGTTTCGTTGAAGTTTTCGGTTTTCTTTTGCTTAAAGTTCTTGAATTTCATATCTTTGAAGCTCTTGAATTCCAACAGTTTGAAGTCTTAGGATCTCATTTTCTTTCACTTGTTTGGAATTCTTGAATTTCTTTTTGTTTGAAGTTCTTGGATTTCCTTTGCTTGTAGTTCTTAGATTTCATTTTGTTTGATTTTTTTTGGATTTGATTTTCAAATAAAAAAAGAAAAAAAAATTGCTCGTTTTGTTCATTTTAGTCCATTTATTTTTTACTTTAAAAATAGAAAACAAAACGTTATAGGAATTTCATTTTGCATAAGGTTTCTTTTTTCCCTTTTTCGCGTTGTTCCTTTCTTAGAAAAAAAAAAAGAGAATCTTATTGATATGTATTTTTTCTTTACTTTTTAGCTTCCTTACATTCATATTTGAGAAAAATAAAAGCATTTGAATGTGCTTTCGTTTTTTTCTATACTTGAGAAAATTGTACTTTTCTTGCTTGTTTATAGGTAATCTTTTGGGTGTTTTCCCTAGCATTTTATGAAAAATTGCCTCAAATATGACTTTATACGCTAGTTTTAGTGAGACAAAAAGTGTATATGCACACTTTGTCTCCGATGAAAAGCACATATGCCCGTAGGTCGCCTTCCCGAGGGTCATATGGGCCAGTTTTGTGGGCAATGTTTAGTTTTTTTAGCCATTTTTTGGCCTATTTAGGGACATATACACATGTTTCCTTCACAATATCTACATACATACTCATTTTTCCTTCATAATAAGTGTGTATGTATGTCTGTTGCACTCATAAGTTTTTTGTATCCCTCTTGAACTGGTGTTTTCTCACATTTTTTGCCTATTTTAACCTTTTTTCATGTTTCTTTTGATGTCTTGAATGGTATGATCTACTACAAGTGAATTAAATTCTCATTTGTGTTACATTAGGTTTATTCATGTTCATTTTAAAAATAAAAGAACAAAAACTTGCATCCTACTTTCTTATGTTACTATTCTTGCAATCTAGGTAAGAATTGTTCATGGTTTATGCTTGCCTAAAACTCAATTCATTGAAGGATAAGTTTGAAGATTTTTTTTCCAGTGGTATTATAATTTTTTTATTTAAGAGTCTATAAATATCATAATGAACTTGCATTACATTTAGTAAACAATAGCCACTTAGAATAAATGTTTAATAAAATACATTATACTTTTTATTTTTGTCTTAAAACATCAACAAGTTTACATATTTTAGGGTCTTGGAATAGGTGTGCAGAGAATAAACTCTCCAAGGAAACGCAATTGAAACTAGAATTGGATTAAAGAGTGGAAATCATGTCACATAGGTTGTCAGGGAAGCTCCTCTTACACATGAGTTAAGCACTAGGCCATGCAATGATAAGAAAAGAAAATATGCTCTCTTTTCTTATCATTGCATAAGTTGGTTATGGCCAATCTTCCTAAGGATACCAACCAAGGGACCCATCCAAAATGGGATCCTTGTGCTTTTCCTTTCTTTGGAAACATTTGTTTCCCCTTGATAGCCACCTTGGATATTCCTAGATTGAATGTTGGACTACTAGTTTACATGTGGTCCACTTTGAATATTTTTAATTCACTTGAAGCTTCTCAGATAATCACTTGATTTCAAGAGCATCATATGGATGTTAACCCTTCATCTCCTTCATTAGAGACATTTGCGCTTTCTCTTTGTTCCCAATCTTGTGAAATTCTAACTGCTAGTAATGAGAAGTATAAAAGGAGTAGAAATATGAGAAATAGGAAGAAGAAAAATCTTCATGAAACATCACCAACCTTTGCAAGTCATGTTGGTGATGAACCTTCAGCCTTTGCAAGTCATGTTAGGGGAATGATTACAATCACTACTAGTCATACTAGAAAAGAGTCACCAACCTCTACAAGTCATGTTGGTGACGAGTTACAAGTTCATCTCTGAGTCATGCAAGGGGCATGAGTTTGTTCATTGCTATTATTTCCCTAGGAGAGTCACCAACCTCTACGAATCATGTTGGATACCAATCACATATCACTACAAGTCATGTTGGGGACTAGTCCCAACCACCGCAAGTTATGTTGGAGACTTACCAACAATTGTTGCACATCATGTTGGGAGCATTGATATTGATAAGAGACCCAAGAATATAAGTTTTAAACCTAAGTTCCCTTGCAGGCTCTACAAGGGATATCACCTTACTTATTTGCACCTTGATATTTCAGTGGTACACAAGTTTTGATCTGAGTCTGAAGGTTCTTTTACTCCTAAACCTACTCTATGATTTCTTAGTAATCTATTCAACTATTGGTTGATGAATTGGTTGAGCCAATACAGTATTTTTTTTATCCTAGTCCTCTTTTAGGGGTGAAGTTTCTACTGACCAAGTCTTCTTCATTTCTAGTTAAAAATTTCTATACTAGGGGCATTCACGCCTCTTTGATTGTAACCCCCTTCAAGTTATAGATTGATTCCTCTAATTGGGATAATATTTCTGAGTCTCAATTTCCTTCTTATGCACCTTTTCAAATTAAGTTGGAGTTTATTCCACAAATTCCTATTTATGTATAGTAAATGAAGGATCGTTTGCAAGTATTTATCCTCCTCGGATTGGAAAGATTTGGGTTCTCCAAAGATGTTAGCAACTATTAATTAGATGTTGGCCTATTATAAAATTCCTAGTGATTCTTTGGTTTTTCTTCTTCAATTTCCTGTCACATAATGTGGGAAGATTATCTTAGTCAATATCATGGTGGTTTATAGCACTTTGGAATTAAATATGCTCCTTAGGCACGATTATTTTTATGCTATGAATGTTGTGTTGTCTATGATCTTTCGAGTGATGTGATTTCCTCACAACAAAATAATTATCACTATTGATCAACTTTCATGTGACAACCACCATCCTAATTCGACTTTAGCTTGAAATACCCCTTGGTATGCTCCTAGTGTTCTAGTAGAATCTACCCTACCATGAGTGAATTATGTGGCATCATATCCTCAATGTTCAATTTCTTTTGAGAAGGATCCTTTGAACTTATGTGTTCCTTTTTGGGACTTAGTCCTAGTGGTTTATCGAGCGATCTCTCCAATGGGGGCATGCAAGTCCATGATTCCCCCTATTTATCTTTCTAGTTCTCATGATTTGTTGGATGTCGAATTGCCTTCATGAGAGGATTTCCTTGAAGCAATGACTATGGTTGATCGATCTTATTTTCTTCTAGAACTAGAGACTATGAGTTTTAACCACCAAAGGAGTCTTTGGCTTGAGCCTCATAAGGGGCTTGTCCTGAAGAAATATTATGCATAAGCCACAAGGCTATGTGGTTCCTTGTACCATATTATACATATAAGGTACATGCTTTCAAGTTTTGTATTCTTTAACTTAAGCATTTATCTAAAGTTTATATATTTGACGTATTAACTTCTAGCCTAGTGTTGTTAATTATATGTATAGGACATCAAAGGCATATTTTTTGGGTATTTTCATGGTTGATCCACTCTAACAAGTATTGGATCTTGAAACTAGCATAGAGGTTAGCTCCATTGCCTTGCATTGTGCATTATCAGTTTCCTTTTCCATTTTCCCTTAGGATCAATCCCATCAAATTGTGATGTGGTACCTTCTTTTTGTTTAGAAGTGTCATAATTTGTGTGGTAGAGCCTACCTTATCAAGGTCACTCTAGATAGTACCTCGTTGTCACTTGGAACCCATGCTAAAGTTTTCTTCATAGGATCGGGAGTCCTCTTTAGTCTTGTCATGAATATGCCAGAAATTCTGAGAGGGGAAGTGAATAAGTATTTCAAGAATGATTACAAATTTATACTATAAATTTTCCTAGCAATCTAGTGTATGAGAAAAATGATAAAACATAAAATCACACCATAAATATCAAGCACATATGACACATATATTTTTTAAGGTGGAAACCCATAAGGTAGAAAGCCATCATACTTCTCCTTCTCTTCTTAAATATTTCTTTACATATGTTTGTTGGTGCCAACTAGTAGGAAGCACCCACTTCCTTTACAATTTTTCGATGGCACTCGCTAACAACAAGCACCCACTCCCTTAACTATTTTATTGGCACCCACCAGAAGGAAGCACCATCTCCCTTCTCTGATTCACTGGCTCCCACCAACAAGAATTACCCAATCCATTCATTATTTCATTGCCACCTTTTGTAACATAAATGGTTTTGATAAGTTAGATATTTATAAAAGAGGGTATAAAAACAAAAAACAAAAAACAAAAAAACAAAAAATAGAATAAAATAATGAAAAAAAATAAAAAATAATAATAATAATGAAAAGAACCCCATGAAAAGAAAAACAAGTGTACAAGTGAGCAAGCTCAAATGCCACCATAAATAATTACTGTTTGAATCATATAGTATAATCATGATAAAAAATATTTAAATTTATGCTTTTAGATTAGCAAATAATTCAACCAAATAGTCTAATCTTTGTTGAAAATAGTAGATAGGATGGATTAGAGAAAAAGTGACCAAAGCATTTAAACTTGGTCAATTTCATTATATGCACTAGAATAAGGTTAGAAGTAACTTTAGGAAGTAAAAAGGCGGTCTACTAGATCAAATGCGCCCTTAGGATATATTAATCATACTTTAGATAGATTAATCTTGGTTAAATAATGAACTAATCATGTCATTAGAAATTTTTAATAAGCATTAAGCATTGGGTTTTATTATAAGGTCAGGAGACGACAAGATGTTTTGTCGACTTGTGATATCGTAAAGGCACCTTTCAATGACCATGATTTTCCCTGCCCGGATCAACAACAAGGAAACAACTTCACACCCCTTTAGCCCATTTCTCCTTAACAACAAGGGAGGGTCCGAAAATCAATATTTATTTTCCCAGGCCGCACGCAATGTGGTGCTTCCTCACAACTTCGCACCCCCCCCACTAAAAAAAACATAGCACCACTCCCCCCTGTTAATTCTGCCTATCTCTCTTCCGCTCCCGCCAAAAGTCACCACGTCACCTACTGTATTTACCTATTGTTAATTACTTTTCACCACTCGTCATTCCTTCATTTTCTCACCACCTATTTCCATCGCCATCTACCCATTATACATTTATCTGTTGCAAATTTCTCGTTGCCCATTAATTCAACTAAATCTAATTTGTAATGGCTCTAACTGCAACGATAATTAAACAAGTCTTATAAAGGTTGGCTCGTCTCATTCCGTGTGACACTCCTAGCTATTTTGTCACTATTTTTGACTCCATGTACTAATTTCAGGTCTCGCAACCCCTAATATTGCCATCACCTGTCAATCCCGACAAATTCAAAGCCCACTACCATTGACAAATATTAATCACTCATCCAGGTACCTGTTCACGTTGAATCTCTGTTATCTTTTTCCTTCTCAAACTCCTTAGACATGGAACCAAAGGGAAAGGGTCAATCCTCTAGTATCAAATCAAACAATGAGGATAACCCTAAAACCTCTGCTACACTTGACCTTAACCATATGCCATTAGTAGACCAGTATTACAATATTGTCGATACCAAGTATGACTTCGACTTGTTCGAATTACACCACAGGTTGAAGAAAAAATACCTAGACCAGTAGGATGAAATTAACCTTTGGGAATCCCTGTCACCCATGTTCATGTTCCCACACACACACTATTTCCTTGATCTTGTCATGTGGTTTCAAGCCAGATATAATCTACTGCAAAGAACCATTGTGGCCTAGAATGGAGAAATTCTTATCTCAATTGCACCTGAAACCATAAACTAGATGTTGTTAATTCCTGAAAATGACTCCCTCAACCATTTTTCTGCAGCTATCCTTATGAATTTGTATTATAAGCTCACCTTTCCTTAGAGAGCCCAAATGTTTGATATTTTCCTTCCAAAAGATTCTCAACTTCCCAAGAAAAATCCCCTTATTCAACTAATATGTTCCTAGAGAAAGCCAAATAGATCATTTCCTTAGTTTCTTGCCTTTTAGGGTATCAATCAGAACAATGGGTAGATGAGCCTATTCTAGGATTTCTATCTATTTTCTCTAAAGAACATACACCAAAATTCATGTTTAATTTTAGTCAATTTTTGGTTGATAATATGAATGAACAAATGATGAAGGTTACTACACAAGGCATGTTTAAATATGCATATGTATTAGTCTATATGTTTATTTTTTAGCAAGAAGAAAAGTTTCCAATAACTTTACATAAAAAAGATGATCAAGGCATCAACCAATCAGTGATACAGTGGACTTCATTAGTTAGGAAAAAATCAACAATGTTTAAAATTGCAGACTTCATAGAAAGCTTTTTTCATACAATTTTAGGGCTTCTTGGCAGTCAGAGTGAGCCAAGGATTAGTTCAGAGATTAAAAGGGTTTTGCACCTGAGTGAGCAGAAAAACACTGTAGACTGGTATTTATACCAGAATTATACATATATAAGGATATATGGATGTGAGATGGCTCCCTAAAAGGTACCTAAATATGTTCCAATGAGGATTTTCTCTTTGGAATATATAAGGCAGATGATCAATATGGATGAAATTTTATCTCAGGTAAAATAAAATCACAATTTAAGATCAAGACCCAAGTGGGACCATTCATATGTAATACTAGAACAACAAGTAACAAGGCAAACTCAATTCTTAAGCAATTCAATTTTCAGGCAAGTTTCACCTGGTCATATGACCCATTCAACATAATTTCTAATTTAAGGGTGGAACTCAAAACCACACCTTATAATCATACCCCCAGACTAGAGATCGATAAGTTCATGAATCAAGACAAGTGGGAGCAAAATACACTAAAAGAGGCAGAAGAGCAGATTCTATCTACATCCACCCTCCACACTCTAATACCTCAAGATAAAAAGGGAAAAAGGCAAAGGGAAGAACCTTCATCTTCAACATGTACAAAAATAAGTTCCCAATAACTCATCATTCAACATAAAAAGCAGAGGACACATCTCAAAGATGTCACCATTCAAAATGAGGAAGAACAATAAACTATCATTATGATTGGTTCACAGGTTCCCACAAGGTTAGAGTAGATCTTCCTGATACCCCATCCTCCTCAACCTCATAGAATCCTTTAGAAAAATCACAATCAACATAATTGGGTGAACATTATGATCCCAACATCTTCAATAAGTTTTTGGAAATTAAGCAGATAAATGAAACACTCAAAGCCAACACCTATGCTCATTTTTGGAAGCAGAATTCTACCTCCAAACATATGTTGTTAGCAACATTTGATAGTGAGATAGGAAGGGTGCAAATGGAATTCTTACAGGCTCAAGTACCATTTCCAAAAACCCCTATAGACTATAAGAAGACTATCTTATCATTTTATGCAAAGAAAATACATCCCATTGATCAAATGGATATGCATAGATAGACTGGAGAAATGGTTTTCTCCACCATGACAAATACTTCTATGGCACTTTCAAAGTTAAAGACATATCTCACCAATTTCCAGACATAATTAAAATTGAATAAAATTTCTTCATTACCAAATGACACTAAAATCAAAGCATTGGAGGATTTGGTAGCCAAGTTGGGTTATGATCCCAGTGATGTCAAAGAAGTGGAGAAGATCCTCAAAACAAAGAATGCAGAGTTAGTAGTACTCAGGAAACAACTAAAGTTACCTTCTATAGAGGATCCACAAACAAAAGAGATAGAAGAAAGTGAGTAGCTTAAAGAAGACATGCTCAAATTGATCATTGAGAAAATCGTACAGATAAAGGAAATGGAGGAACAAATAGAGAAGCCACTTATGGAAAAAGAAGAGGTTGCACAATTGACTATAGCTCCAGTAACATCCATACCAATTAAAGTTGCAAGGACAACAGAGGATTCAACATCAGTACCAGATGATTTGAACAAAGTTATGTAGGACCTGTCTCTTTAGAGACAAGAAAATGATAAGCTCCAGCAAAACCTAAAGTTTCTAGAAGCATAGAAGATAAAAAAATGATACCCACTTGGTGGAAGAGATGAAGAAACCTCACCAACTTTCCAAGAAGATTGATCAATTAGAAAAGTAGTCACTAATGGCTCACACCTTGGCCCAAGCCAAGGAAAGTACTTGGCTAGATATAAATCATGCCATAACTGAGATTTGGCCATCCATTCAAATTGTTTTTTAACAAGAAGAGTTAATTGACAGGTGCAAAACAACCATTAAACAAGTTAGAACAATACTAGGGTAAAAACCAGCTGAGACTACATCCATTATCAAAGTGTTGAATTTAAAGACTAGATCAAAGTTAGAGCATATCCAGATTGCAGATAGGACAGAGACCATCCTAGAAATCAAGAAGGTATTGCAAAAAAGGAATTTAATGACTCAGTTAGAGATTAAGTGTCAAACTCTAGAAAATGTTGTTCAGAGATTTCAAATTAAATTTAATTTGCTGAATCAAAGAGGATTGCCAGGGTTAGTAGTGGACAATGACATATTAATCAACATAGAACACTATTGTAAGTAACTTTACACTATTGCAGTAGATAAATCCAAGTTTGCAGGTATCAAAGGACATGTCACAGGTAAAGCTTTGATAGAAGCTTTGGAGTTTGATTTAACTATCAAACATGAAATCAAGCACATTTTCATCAACAAGCCAAAAAATGAGAAATATACTGAACTAGATGAAGTTTATAGAAAGATAATAAATATTTCTATACCCAATGATGAAAGGTGGGATAAGTTGTGTGATACCATCGAGTAAAAAACATTTTAATCTCCAATAGACAGACATCAAGACAACACAATTTTGGGGTCGAGTCATTAAACAATTTCCTCGAAGATAGTGCCAACAACCTCAATAGTTTAAGCATTCCTACATTTTTGTACTATTTTTGTAAATTAGTTAGATGTTTCTATAATCCAAATATTTTTGTATAAATAAGTAGTCATTCGATGTATTAAGTGTTGAACCCTTGGATGAGTTTCTAAAGCAGAATCGTTCTGATGTCTATAATAAGTGTTGAACCCTTGGATGAGTTTCTAAAGCAGAATCGTATCAAATTGAAATTGCTTCATATTAATGAAAAGATTATGGATTTACTTCAATCAGCTTGTCACTTTGTGATTTTTTCTTATGTTTTCACTTCATTTTATTGTTCTACATGTATTTAAGTTTTTATGAAGGAAACTGGGTAAGAGAAAACTGAATATCAGTCTATCTTAAATCCATTCTGAAGTTATTATCTATTTTAAAGACTGGTTTATTAGACTATTTGTATTTATAAGCTCCTCTACATTTATAGATTGTCAATGACATTCATAAGATTAAATATTTTTGTTGGGTTGTAAACATTGTTTACTTGCATTCTTTCTTATGATTAACTAAAAATTTAGTTTGAATATTTAGGAAATCATAGCCTCTTACATCTCTGCCTTTCCACACACAATTAAATCAAATTATTGTTTAGGGGTAAAGAATCATCCCTTTCTAAATGTTCAGTATTAATAAGGCTTAATCACCTACCTTAATCTACTCATAACATTGTTCATCCAAAAAACTTTTAAAACAACAAAACATTTTAGATGCCCTGGCACAATTACTTAACCTAGAATTGTCTCAGAGGACAACATCAGATTGGCGTCGTTGTTGGGGATTAAAAATTGAAACTTTTTTCTTAGGGAAATGTTAGAACTTTTACTTTAATTTGAATAAAGGATTAGTAGGTTAAAATATTTCACCCCACGACTTCACAAACCCAAACTGGCTCCTTCAAGACATACCAGTTCTCATTCTGATTCTAAAATTGTTTCTCCATTATCAGATCCAGAGAGACTAGTAAGAGAAGCCTCTTTAAGAAGAAGACTTGGAGCTTGTTCCTCTTTTTCTATATCATAACAACTTGAGGATATCTCAGCCTCTGGTCCCTTTAGGTCTGTTCCATCTCCTTTGGATTTGAATGACTTATCACCCATGGTATCAAAATTTATATCCAAAAGAGTTGATATGCAATCATCTCTTTTAGTCCATTCACTGGAATCATATCGAATTCTTGAAGTACCTTCAGAATCACCTAAGTTAGAAGAAGAATTGGATGTACATTTACCTGAGTTAAAACCTACTGATTTTATCTCTTCGACTGTTTATACTTTTCCATCTACTTCTGCCCAACCTAAGGAAACTTTTTATGTATATTCAAATCCTTTGTTTGAAACCAAAGAATAAGTTGAAACAAAGGTCCAGAAGTTAGTCATTCGAACACCTTTAAAAACCTCAAGAAATCCTCCACCCCCATTTTCTCCTCCACATACTTTTACACCTCCATCTTCACCTACAACTTCACCATCCTCTACCACATCTTCTACTGATTCATCTTCATCTTCAAGTATGGCTGCCTTTCAACCTATTGTTCAAACCAGGTATGCTGCTTTACAACTTCCTAATATACTCAATAATTTTCCTAATGAGTATTTAAAATGCTTACCTGGGTTTAATGGAGAAATCGGTTTGTCTGTTGAAGACCATTTAGCTGGCTTCTTGGACTTTGTTGATAACATGAATATTGAACATGAAAATGTCTATATGAGATTGTTTTTTCAATCACTAGAAGGGAATGCCAGAATTTGGTTTAGAAAACTAAGATGAAATTCTATCTGATCTTGGAATGAATTATCTACCATATTTAAGAATAAATGGGGGGTTAAAAATGATCTTGTGTATTTTCTTATGGATTTTGAAGAATTGAAAAGAAACCCTGGTGAGCCCATGGTTGATTCAATAAAGAGATTTAATAAACTTTATCATAAAATACCACCTAACTATAAACCACCAGTAGCGGCAGCCAAAGTTATATTTTCCAAAGTATTTGAAGATGATTTTTCAATTATGCTTAGCGAAAGAACATCTCATACCTTAGAAGACATGCCAACAAATGCCATAGAAGTTGAAGCCAATAGGTTAGCATCATCTAATCTTAAAACTAAGGAAAAAAAAATTGAAAGGAAAATGAAAGCCAAGGAAGATGGTTCTTCCTCAAATACTAAAAATGAAGATCAAAAGATGGATGAAATCACTTCATTGCATAGAAACCTTTAATAGGATTTCAAAAATAGAAGCTCAGCCTAGAATAATTGAACAAACTGCTGCTAGACCTCAAAATCAATATAGGAGACCTCCCCAACCCCAAATATTACTAAGACCAAATGTTGATCAACAAATACAACCTCCATTAATGATTAATGATCAGAAACATGAAGACACTAGCCCTTTGATCACTGAGGATATCAATAATCTTGATCATTCATCTATTCAAAATTTTATTTTCTCTCTTCCTCTAAATCAATCTTCTGAGCAAGATCAAGAAAACTCACAAGTTTCAAAATATCAGGCCTTTTCTGAGTTTTTAATTGTAGAATTGAATAGAAGATATGATTTAAGACCAAGGTCAAGGCCTGTTAGACCTCCCAAAAATCCCATTGTAAATGAACCACAAATTAAATCTACTGAATCTAAACCAAAAATAATCCAAACATTGAATCAACCAAATGAAGCAACTTCAATTGATAAAATTGTTCTAACCACTTTCAATGTTGAAAAGGAATTAGAAAGTGTCAAAATACCCATTCCTTTGACTGAACTTTCAAAGAATCCAAGATATAAAAATCAAGGTTCCAAAATGATCCAATCTTCAAGTGTTGATGTTGAAGGATATGTAATAAGCTTACAAGATGAAAAACCTTTAGTAGTTGTTGGTCCCATCTCGGATGTGATTGATGAAAATGTACCACCCTTCTATGTTACTTTAAAAGTTCATGTTTTTTTATTATACAACTGCATGTTAGATTCCAGAGCCTCCCATAATTTGATGCCAAAGGTAATTATGGATCAATTTCAATTAGAGGTCACCCGATCTTGTCATGATATATATACTTTTGATTCCAAGAAAGTACCTTATCTTGTACTTATAAAGGATCTAGTGGTCACTTTAGCTCAAATCCCGGTTAAGAGTGTGGTATTAGACATTGTAGCTACTGATATTCCTCCTAAATTTGACAGCTTATTATCGAGATCTTGTTGTGCCAAATTAGGGGGAAGTATTCAAATGGACATCTCTTATGCTACCATGTATTATGTCAGTGGATAATTTATTTCAAGCATTTAACATCACTTTTATTCCAAGAAATGAGAATATTCATGTAGACTCTTTCGTTGTTTCAGCTAGTTCTTTTAAAATTCCCGATCAAATGCTTTGCAATATCAAATTCAAGTTAAATATAGGCCTTCAATTCCTGATAATATTAAACATTGGAAAATATTTGAGGATGATGAATAGTTGAAATCCTTTTCCAAGTAATTTATGAATTTTCAGCCTTAAAATTTGAAGAAGAAGAACTAGATAATAATGAGATAAATGAGGAAAATCAAACTTCACAATTAGATGCAAGAATTGGTGAGAATAACATCATTCTTTTATCTAACAATTTCATTCCTGGGGGCTTGGTTCCTCTTGAAAAATTATTTGACCACAATGATGTTCCTAAAAATCCATTATCAAGTTCACCTAAAGAAGATAGAGAAGAATGTAATATTGGAACTTCAGAAGAAATGAGAAATATTAAAATCTTTGCATATTTACCAATGGAAGTGAAAGATAAATATGTATATGTCCTTAAAGCTTATAAAGATGTTTTTTCTTGGTCTTGTAATGAGTTGAAGACATATGATACAACACTCATTGAACATAAAATCCCTTTAAAACCAGAAGCTAAACCTTTTAAGAAAAAATTAAGGAGAATTGATCCAATCCTTCTTCCTACCATTGAGAAATAAGTTAAAAAAGTACTCAATGCCAAGATCATAGTTCCATTCAGGTATTCTAATTGGGTAGCAAATTTAGTTCCAGTAAGAAAGAAAAATTGTGAAATCAGATTGTGTGTAGATTTCAGGAACTTAAATAAATCATCTTTGAAAGATAATTATCGATTACCAAAGATGGACCAATTGCTTCAAAAAGTTTCAGGTGCCAATAGAATTTCTATGTTAGATGATTTTTCTAGATACAATCAGATCATGGTGAGCCTAGAAGATAGATAAAATACAACATTCACAACTCGGGGTACATTTACGTATGCAAGGATGCTTTTCGGATTAACTAGCATTGGAGATACCTCCCAAAGAGATATGGATTTAGAATTTGTGGGTAAGACAAATAAATTTGTTGTCATTTATCTTAATGATTTGATTGCATTTTCTAATTCTGATAAAAAACATTTAAAACACTCAAGGAAAGTTTTTGATAGGTGTAGGATGTTTGGGATATCACTCAATGCAAAAATGTCCTTGTTTGCAATCAAAGAAGGAAAATTACTTTGCCATATTATTTCTAAGGAAGGAGTGATCATTGATCCCCTAAGATTTTCATATATCCAAGCAATTTCATTACCAAGGAATAAAAATGAAATTCAGGGTTTTCTTGGAAAAATCAACCTTTTAAGGAGATTTATACCTAATTATGTTAACATAGTTAAGGATACCATTGATATGTTGATGAAAGATCATGAAGTCAAATGGACAATTCCAGTAAGATTTTCTTTTGACCAGATTAAAAAAGCTATTTATGAAGCTGCAATATTGGTCATTCCAAAATATTCTCAACCATTTAGCAATTTTTCCTTTGCCTTTGAAACCACTTTAGGTGTTGTTATTTTACAAAAGAATGAGAATGGATATGACTATCCTATTTCCTTTTTCAATAAATTTATTAGAGATGTTGGACTCAAATATGATATTATTGAAAAACGGGCCTATTCCTTAGTTCAAGCCTCAAAAGCTTTTAGAGTCTATGTCCTTCATTCTTCCATTATTTCCTATGTTCCCAATAGTAATGTTAAAACAGTATTAACTCAACCTGATACCGATGGAATAAGAGGAAGATGTATTAATAAGATATTAGAATTTGATCTCATTATCAAAACTACAAAGTTGGTGAAAGTTCAGGGTTTGGCTAAACTCTTAGCTAAGTCAAATTGTAAAGTTTTGGGGATAAATTATGTTTTGGAAATTTGAGCAGAGAAGAATCCACAAGATCCTTCTCAAAAATCAGCACAGAAGAATCCACAAGAACCTTCTCAAATTTCAGCAAAGAATAATCCACAAGAACCTTTATCTTTAATTCAATTAATTCCTATTCATATTGATGAGAATTTTTTTTCTCTGAATGGTACACTAATATTGGACATTTTCATAGAGATTTTGAGTGTCCATTTGAATTTACAAATAATCAATGCAAGACTCTAAAGTTAAAGGCCATAAAATATAGTATCATTAAAACAAATTTGTATTGGAAAGATCCACTCAATATCCTTTTGCTTTTCTTGACAGAAAGTGAGACAAAAGGAATTATTGATCAATTTCATATAGGTATTTGTGGATTAAACTATGCTTGGAGACCTACACCATATAAAATTTTGAGAGCAGGAATTTATTGGCCGACATTATTTGCACAAGTAGGAGCAAAGGTTAGAAGTTGTACTCAATGTGAAATGTTTGTTGGAAAGCAAATATTAGCAACACTTCCTCTAGTTCTAGTACTAGTTCAAGCACCTTTCCTGTAGTGGAGATTGGATTTCATTGGAGAAATTCATCCAGCATCAAGCAACCATCATAAATGGATATTAATTGCCACATCTTACTTTACTAAATGGGTAGAGGCAACTCCAGTTAGGAATGCAACTAACACTGTAGTTATTAAATTTATTGAAGTAAATATACTATCTAGGTTTGGATGCCCCCAACAAATGCAACAACATTCAACCGTGTCAAAATGATTGAATTTTGTCAGAAATATCAATTTTTTTTTGCATCATTATACCCCCTACTATCCACAGGGAAATGGATTTGTAGAGTCTTCAAACAAGAGTCTGGTTAAAGTCATTAAGAAAACATTAGAAGATCACAAAAAGAGTTGGGACAACCATCTCATATATGCAGTTTAGGCAAACAAAATATCTTCAAATAGGTCAATAGGTAAATCTCCATTTCAACTTATTTATGGCAAATAAGCCATATTTCCTACCAATCTAACTTTTCTTGTCATGATATTTTTACAAGAAGCAAATGAATAACCCTGTATAGAAATTATCTACATACGAATTCTAAAACACATAAAATAAACAATGCGAGAGCATAGCACATAAAACACATATACACAGAGATTTTCCCCCGAATCCCAAAATTGGGACTACCAGCTTGATTTTTCATTATATTCCTTTCAATGTTACAATACATATTTCTACATGCCAAAGCATCCAATACCATGGACTGAAAACCATCGCGTCCAAAACCATGGACCAAAAACCATAGGTAGGTTCTCCCAACCTAATATAGGGTCCAAAAAAAAAATTTCTCGGGGCGTTGCCCAGAACCCTATAAAGGGGGGCTACCCGGCCCCCTTAAACCCCTCTGTGACCCCCCCACTATGCAATCAGCATAACAAAGGGGGGGCTTCGCCCCCCCTCTGACCCCTCAGTTTAGTGCGTAGGTTAGTCGTGGAAAGAATATAACACAACTAAATGGGTAGAGGAAATTCCAGTGAGGAATGCAACTAACACTATAGTTATTAAATTTATTAAAGAAAATATACTATCTAGGTTTGGATGCCCCCAATAGATAGTTACAGATAATGCAACAACATTCAACCGTGTCAAAATGATTGAATTTTATTAGAAATACCAATTTTTTTTGCATCATTATATCCCCTACTATCCACAGGGAAATGGATTTGCAGAGTCTTCAAACAAGAGTCTGGTTAAAGTCATTAAGAGACGTTAGAAGATCACAAAAAGAGTTGGGACAACCATCTCAGTTTGGGCAAACAAAATATCTCCAAATAGGTCAATAGGTAAATCTCCATTTCAACTTATTTATGGTAAAGAAGCCATATTTCCTACACATCTAGCTTTTCCTATCATGATATTTTTACAAGAAGCAAATGAAGAACCTGATGATTTTTCTAGGAGAATCAATCAAATTATAGAACTTAAAGAAAACATAGACGAAGTTCATTATATGCTTCAGAAATATCAGAACAAAATGAAAAGTCTGTTTGATAGAAAGGCTAGAGAAAGAGAGTTTAAAGAAGTAGATTTAGTATTAAGATGGGATGAAAGAAGGGAAGATAAATGAAAACATGGAAAGTTTGATAATCTCTAGTTTGGACCTTTTAGCATTGCAAAGGTTAAAGGAAACAATACTTTTATCTTGCATAACTTGGAAGGATAATTTTCTTCATTGCCTGTCAATGGGAAATATTTGAAGCATTATATACATTATTGAGATTCCTTCATTCATTCATCATTTTTACATCACTGGATTGTTTTTAATTTAAGCAATGTGTGATTGTTTTCAACAGAGACCCCATTAGCTCGAGGAGACCCCAGTTGGAGATGATGTTGTAACATAAATTATTTTGATAAGTCAGATATTTATAAAAGAGGGTGTAAAAAACAAAAAACAAAAAAATAGAATAAAAGAATGAGAATTAAAAAAAAAAAATTAATGAAAATAAAAACAAGTGTACAAGTGAGCATGATAAAATGCCACTAGTGTTGGGCATGGGATCCCCCCCAGGCAAGTTTTGGGGCTTGAAGCCCAAGTTTTGACTCAGTCTAATGTAAAGACTCCGTGACTTGTGACACGGAGCACAAAGTTATAATTGAGTCATAGGGTTGTCCGCCCTTACTTTTGTAAATGTAGTGTCAGTTTGAGAGATCTACCCATGGTCTGTGGACCATGGGATTGTATAAATAGAGTGAGGCTCTAAGTGTAAATATATCAATCAAAGATTAGATGAGAGAAGATCTAATGATGAAGCATTAAGTCTAAGTGTAGAGACGTGACTTTGGGTCGTAAAGTAGGAGAAGGCTCTGTAGCTAAGTGCACAGAGGCCTAGTAGTCCGCAGCTGAGTGTGCCGACCCCTACAACTAAGTGCAAGGGGCAGGTTGAGTCTGTAACCGATTGAAGCATTAATAAAGAGAAGTTTTACAATATTTCTGTCTATCTTTTCCTATTTTATGCATTGAAGTATATTGGGTATGAGTTGAAAGTTTACTATCTATTTGTTGTGCGAACTTATATGAATGTGCTGAATAAGTGAACATAATATAAGGTATTTGTTTACGTGAAGATAACTAACTATTATAAGAAGATAAGTAAGATCCGTGGTGTGACTTGGGGACATAGCGCAGATCACTTCTCTAGCAGCGCAAAAGCTCCACTGCCCCTGGTTAGAGTTACGTGAAGGCGAATATAACAAGGGCATGAAGACCTCGTAGGTCAGGAAAGTGCATGAAGTAACCTACGAAGGTATTCATAGTTGGACTAAATTGACCCCTTAGACATCTTAAGGGTGTGGAAACCTGGTTCCAGTATCCCCCCATACTGCTTCAAGTGAGACCTCAGTCCATGCTCCATGGAATGTTGCTGAAAGGGCCAGTAGTATAGGGATTTATTTGGCTAATTAACTTCAAACCTAGGTTAGACCCCATCAAGCCAACAAATGGTTCTATTTCTGGGACCGAAATATTCATAGAGATGTCTGATGTCGTATCATTAGAATACAACTAAGAAATAAATTGAAGATTGGTTGGATAGGAGAATTCATGAGTTTGCAGAGCAAGAGAATAGGAATCTGTGGCTAGCAAAGGAAAAGTGGTTAGACTACTACCTGTACATGAAGATCCATGAAATTTTCTTCGCATCTTTCCCTACTGAGCTATACGAGTGGATCACGAAGTTAGAAAATAGCCAAGGAAGGTGGAAAATCAACAATCCTATTGTGTGGACCCCAGAGTTGGTACGCAGATTGGAAGTATCAGAGGATAAGATCATGCATACTGGGTATCAGTGGCTCGATTAGATTATTGGAGGATTCATTACTAAGTTTGCCATAGATACTTCAGTCAGCTATAGCGAGGTAGAGCGACGCTTTCTCAAAGGACCGCAAGGTAAGTACGTAAAGTCTTTGAATACTTGGATTAAAATGTTATTGTGTGAAAAGAGGGTTATGCAATTACCTTGATGTTAGGATCTACGCAAAGTGGAAATACCTACAGAAACGAAGGAAGTAAGGGACCCGAGAATAGCCCTTTGATTTCACCTCCACAAGGGGATGAGGAAGAGCTCGCGAAGGTCTCACCAAGGAGTGTGATCAATTTGATAAGGCAGAGGATTCTATACATACCAACCCCCACCCACACCACCACAGCTTCACCACCTTCACCCCCATCTTCATCCGTACCACCTCCACCACCACTGCAAGCCAATATGGCAAGCGCGATAAAATTGTCGGTGTTCAAAGGGGTAGGAAATAAAGATATAGACCAATTTTGGTTCGTGATAAGGGTTGTATGGGAAGCACAAGGAGTTCATATGACAATATAAAGAAAGTGAAACTGGTCAGCGCTCTACAGGATCGCGCGTTGATCTGGTATATTAAGCATTCTAATGAAAATACGAATGCGGGGATCGCAGATATCCAAATTATGCTAAACAGAGAATTTAGCAGGTCGAAGTCAGAGGTGCAGTCGATCATTGGGTTGAAGGAGATCAGAATGCTACCAGGCGATACCCCTTGGGAATTGGATCAAATACTGAAGTGCACAATTTGCGAAGCTAATATGAATTTGACATATGGATATCACCGGGAATGGTTTGTAGCATCGCTAATGCTACATTTGAGGAACACGCTATCACAACAGAGGTTAACGACTCAGGCAGAGGCCTTAGAGATTGTGATGAGGATGCTTGAGACCACAATACATGATCCTAACTTGGGAGTTCAGCAGATCCACGTGCAGTTGAAAAACTTATGCCTTGAGATGTGGAGCCTGAAACAGGACAGGACAGCCCAACTAGAAGTGCGCAAAGAGGTATGGTGTGTTAAATGTAAGAATCAGGGTCATGATAAGGACCACTGCCAAGTGTTCACGAATTTCCTCGCAGGAGGAGGATTGATGCCATTAAGACCAGAGGCACAAGTAGGACCTAGTGCAGTGCCTGCTTTGTGGTGCGCGATTTGTCAAATAGGAGGAAAGCATGCTACAGACAACTGACCTCTGTTGTAGAAGTACACGCAGAATTCACAACAGTTGTTCTATAATTTATGTAGATCAGTGGGACATGATGAGCGTACCTTTAGAAGCTATGAGTTTATGATGGATAGGACTCCCACCTATAGAGTTTAGGCCGAAACGTGGCCCCTTGACTAGAACTCAGGAGTGGCGCGAACCGGATTTCACGAGCACAGATGAGGCTGAGGTGGAGGAGGACCTGGAAGAGGTCGTGGATAGCTGAAATGTTACAATTGCGTGGGGGGCAGGACATTATGCCCGTGATTGTATGAATCCAACAGGGCCATCATGTATGTATTGTACCTTTTTTGATCATGAGATGGAGGATTGTCCCACACTGATAGCTAGGCTGCATGACAAGGGAGCGCTCCAACCTCCCCCGACTCAGAACCTACAGATGATGAGGTCTGAGCCGTGCGAGGAAGACCCCAATGTGAACATTGTGCTTCGAAGTGGAATTATGACAAGAGATGATAAAGGTAAATAACCTGAAGATAGTACATGGGTTTGCAAGGCTCCGACGAAATAATCAGAGTTTGATTTGGAGAGCGCTAAGGAAACCTTCATGGAAGCTAGGAAGAGCTTCGCTGATGCCTCCACTTCAGGAAGAAAAGACAGACCAGAGCCAAAAATGGACCCATCGATGCTCACAATGTTCCTATAAACATGCATGAAGCTACTGCGTGACAATAAGGCTGTAAAGGGATTGCAGGAACTCATTAATAGATGCACTAGAACTGTGCCAGGAGAACCACAAGTAGTCTAGAAGATTGGAAAGCATGCGACAAGGACAGGAAGAGAAATGAGGTTGACTGAGCAGATTGGAGAATATGAGATGGACCAAGTAATTTTGGACCTAGGGTCAGATGCAAACGTTTTGCCGAAGTAGATATGGGAGTGCATGGGAAGGCCTATGTTGCAATGGTCTCCTATCTAGCTGCGAATGGCGAACCAACAAAATATAATACCCATGGGGAGATTTCAGGGAATCATCGTGGATATTGAATGAGCAAGCATGCTAGCAGACTTTGAAGTGATAGAGATTGTTGATGACAAAAATCCCTACCCTGCACTCTTAGGAATTGATTAGGCCACTGACATGATCGGGGTGATAAATCTAAAGAAGCGCAAGATTATTTTTGAGAAAAAGTCTCTACACGTAGTTGTACCTGTTATCACTCAGGTTGTCCTGAAGGTCTTGAAGGGATACGGCCAAGGTAACCACAAAGCAATCTTTGGATTGCAGGTTCTAGCCCACCTGCAATTAGAGAGGGCTCTCTCCTAATGATTTATGTTGTTGATGATGATTTTAGGCTAGCTATTGGGTTCAAGGGGTTTTTATTTTTTGTTTGGGTGGGAGAAGGTATGCTTTCAAGCAGAGAGGCAAGGGATAGTGTGATAAGTTTCAAACCATTGGGCATGGAGTCATGGATTAAGGCTTGCTGTTGCATTTTCTTGGTCACAAGAGGATTATAGAGTAGGATAGCTACACATGAAACAATACCAATTGCTGAAAAGATGGGATGAAAGTCAGAGATGAAAGGCAATTAAGAATCTTTCATTAGCTAACAGAGAAGGGAGGTGAATGAATGGTTATCTAGGAGCAGTTAGGAATTCCTAACTAACATTCATATGTGAAAGAAACAATGTAAACATGATCATTTAAGTATGCATATTCATAACTATTCCTGATGAAAACATGTAGAAATCACAGAAATTGAGCATACGGTGCTGCCAAGCAAATCCTAAACTATTATTCCTTTCTGTAATTTTAGATGGTGGAACATAGATGATTAAACAAACATGAAAAACTAAACAGAGTTAAGGGACACTTATTGAACCATGTAGAAGCACAGGAATTCCATAGTCACTCTTCAGCCAATTAAACACAGCCGACAGTTTCAAAATCCATGCATTTCAGCAGTCTTTGATTATAGAAGCTTTCACAGTATATAGTGCAGGTCTCCACTTAGAACAATTTTACCAATTAACCAACCAACCCTTATTACATTGTTTAGGACTATTTATATAGGGAAAATATCCAAAAATACTTATTACAACCGACCTAAACAAGTCTGCGGGAAAAAGATTTCTAACCCTAAAACCTGTGCTAAAATTTAATGCAAGTAAATATCTATTGAGTTGTGCCAGAGGCAGCTGGATCAAAATGAGTTTAATATGGTCCTCGGTGGCTTGATGCAGTGCTTCGGTAGTAACTGTGCCTTGGGTTTTGATCCACCGATCTTTGTGTGACTTTGATGGGTAGTAACTGTGATTTGAGAGTTCTTAAATGGCCTTTGTTGTTTCATTGACTTTGTTGGATGGCCCTTTAATGTTTTCCTACTTTGGGCCGCTGAAAGATTTTCCCTGATACACTTTGCCGCAACACTGATACTCTCTGCCACTTCCTAATTCATTGTGAAATTTAAATTCGTCTTCCTTCTGCTTTTGTTTTGATAAAAATTGCAAAATCGGCTCTTTTCGGAGCAAAACGGCTGTGGAATCAAAAGATTCCCTAAATATTCCCCATTTCAGCCCATGCTAATCACGCATCGAAAACTGCCCCTGTTTCTCATTCTGGGCTTCCGAAGCTTAGATTTTGCACTTGCATGTTTTTTCAGCTGCTGACATCAGCATGATGTCAGCGGTACAGCAGATGACATCAACAATGAGACCCCCTTGTACAGATGTGACGTCAGCATGATGTCGTGGCAGTACGGCAGGGTGACATGGCAAGGACATGGTGGCAGGATGTAGGCAGGAGAGGGTTGAGATGGCACTGATGTGGTAGGGTGACGTGGTGATTATGTCACGCAAGGGGAGAGTGGTAAGTGGTTGGTGTCGGACCACTTTTGGTACGGAGGTGGTATTTGTCAGGGGCGGCCCGATGTAATGGGATGCCGCCAGCTGTCCCGGTATACGACGGTAAAATCATCGGCCATCAGGTGCTAACTAACCATCATGAAAGGGCGCCCGATATGCATGAGGGCCGTCGGATCTGGGAGGGCTGATCTGATGGTGGACGGGAGGGGAAGATGGTCGGGGTTTAGTGAAACAGCGCGCGCGTTAAACCATGAATTATTTGCGGCCATGGGTGGGTTTGGACTTTAGGTTAGCGATTAATATGTTTCAACACTTTGGTTATTTATTAATCAAACATTAATAAATCCCAAAATGCAATGCGCGGGGGTTGGTTAATGCATTTGGAGGGGTTTTTTTGTGTTTTGGAAGGAGTCCAAACACCTCGGAGGGGAAATTTATGCAGAGATGAGGGTTCTTACTAAGATCCAGGTGAACTTAGTAATTCCCAAGGGGATATTATGGTTATGTTTCAACCAGAGGGAGGGGATATTTACATAGGGGAATATAACAAGTTTTAGTAGGGGGAAGGGAAATAGATAGGGATTACATAATAATGTAGGAGTTAATATGAAAATGACAAGAAAGCGCTAAGTCTCAGAGATCTTAGGCTTTAAAGGGGAGATAGAACTTTGTAGAGAAAGTATGGACCCTCCTTGAGTAAAGCAGATCTTTACTAAGGCAAATGATACGGAAAATGATGAAACTAAGAGATACCAAGCAGATCTTGACCTCTTTAGGGGAAGTTAGTAAATGATTTAGGGAAGAGGAAGAAGGGGAAGTTAGTTCTGCCTCACTTGAGCTCCTCCATATGGATTCTTGCCTTGCAATACTTGATTTGAATAGATATAACACTTGAAAACACAAAACTGATCACAATCATTGATTCTGCAACCACCAAACTACCTACCCAACCTACTTACCTAGCATTTTTTCTTCTTTTGGTTTGGGTGCACTTAGACTTGCAGACCCAGCTTTTCAACTTTTTCTTTCGCACTGTCCTCCTATCTATATCTACACTTATTTCTTCCAGGGGCTCAGATTAGGCTTTTGAGCACCCTTGCTTCTCTACCTATCTAAGAATCTTCCAAGATTAAGCTGTTTGGACAGATTATTCATTCTCTATATTCTAAAACAGGAAATTGAAACCTAGGGAGACCAAGATTAAGCTATTTGGACCTCCCTTT
>APFE031015562.1:7904-65526 GCA_000404065.3 Pinus taeda
CACGCAAAATCTCTCGGTCGAAGGCCATTAATGTAAACCTGTCGCCGAAAGTGAGAAACTTGCCATTGAGGCATGCAAGCTTCAAAGTATTGAAAGGGTTGTTCCTAGGTCGACTTGTTGGATAATGAGATGATGTCGAAAAGAAGTGACCCATCGTAGGAGGGCCTTAATGAATCCCACATCTACAACACGAAGAGAAGCAAATTATTTTGGAGGTGAAAACGATCTGATGATACAGGGTTCAGGGTGGTGGTCATGAAAGAATGGAGCGTGAATGTATAGCAACGGGTGAGACACAGGTGAATTCTCTGAGTGAATTCTCTTGAACATATCGGTGACACTGAAAATGGATTGGTAGCGTTAACCCCAAATATGGATGGTGTGATGGACCAATGGTGATATGACTCAGATGCAGAGAGAAAGTGTCATGTTCAAGAGCGACTTGCTACCAATAAAGTTTTTTAATTTTTTCTTCCCAATTTTCCCCAGTCATTGCTGACGAGTACCACTTTATTTTTGTCAAGCTTGAGGAGGATAACATATGCTTGTTCTATAATTCGCCCTTCGGGCGAACCTGTCGCTATATTTTAACGAGCCTAGTGACAGTGAAACTCGTTCTCGTCCATTTGGATGAGTTTGTCGCTATTTGATTTTAACGAGTTTAACGACAAAGATAACTCGGTCCTTTTCAATTTTAGAGAGTCTAAAAGGGACGGAAAGGAAACTCCAAAGATCATTTTTCGTCATATAATCCCTTAAGTCCGAAAAAGCGTAAAATAATATGAAGGGATGA
Source organism: Pinus taeda (assembly GCA_000404065.3). Taxonomy (NCBI): domain Eukaryota; kingdom Viridiplantae; phylum Streptophyta; class Pinopsida; order Pinales; family Pinaceae; genus Pinus; species Pinus taeda. The sequence goes on from APFE031015562.1 coordinate 8,698, forward strand.
ATGTTCGGTAATTTTAATGAGACGAACAAGACAAGCACTCAATCTTTTTGTGTAATAATCCCTCAAGTCCAAAAAGATTAAAATATAAGGGAGGGATAGCACTTCCGATGACTTTAAATGAGCCGGAGAGGCTAATCACTCGACAATATTTTCATATTTTACAAGTCAGTTGAAAAGAGCTTAAAGGAGACTCGTTTTTCGAGGAACGAGCGATGATTTCGGGTAGCAGCTGATTCCAGGTAAGGTTTGGAATTTTCCAATCACGACAGTGTCACAAGGATGGCTAATAGAATCACTCTGCCAGATGTTCCTCAAAAGGGTAAACAATCAAATGGAGACAAATGATCAGCTAAAACAGAGTGGAGGTGATGATGAGAACACGACCAAGGCTCAAAAGTTGATGATAATGCATTCACAATGGTTATTTACCAGAAAATTAGTTCATTTTTTAATGATCTTAAACTCTGGGGGAAACATTTGCTCATCGCTTATGTTTATTTTTTAATGAGATTGAATTCTGCGTTAAAACTGCTCGTGATAATGGTCATTGATTCCTTGATTCACCATTAGCATTTTGTTCTTTCAAAGATTGTACTACCTGTTCAATTGCTTCATCAAACCGATAGAAATGAAAACATATGCTTGATAAATGAGTTAAGAACACTAATACCTTACTTGAATTATGTGAATGGTAATTTAAAAGTGACTTTTACCTTTCATTTTACCATTTCATTTGAAATTGGCTTGTTGGAGCTCTGGAGGTGCTTTTCCCCCCTGATTTTCACTAGCTGATTCCGGGAGATTCTGTGGACGATTCTTGACATCGTCTGGACCAGGTAGGAGCTAAACTTGTTCTCTTCAATTGCATCCTTTTCTTTTTGAATTCTGAGCTTGTTTCCTTGCTTTGCTGAGCCTCTGGGGTTTGAACAACTCGCCTTGGCTCCATCGCACCCTTCCTTAATCAAAAGGTGCAATGCATACTGGCCTTCTCACTGGCTAGTCAGTATGCATCACTCCCAGTACACTGCTGGGGTGCGATGGGCGTATAACTTTCTCATAGAATTTTGCCTGTTTTTTGCCAAACCAAGATCCCGACTCTTCTCTTGTTTGTTTTTCATAGATTCATCGGAGAAAAATGGTTGTTACATGGCGAGAACGTGAGCATGAAGAAGAGGACATGGTTGCTTTACATGATCCGGGCACGGTAACTACATTACGGAGCTGTGGCTTGTTGAAGTTTTTTCGCATCTCTAGCATGAGGCAACAAATCAACTTGTTGCAATATTTCCGCAATGCCTGGGATCCTACCAACCAGGTGTTCTAGATCAGGGGAAAATCGATCCCCTTGACTATCATGGACATCTATTTTTTGACCGGTTTATCGAAGCATGGTGCCCCTCTCTCATTATCGGGTCCCGCCTGCGGGGGTGAGTCCGTGAGGGAGTATATTCGCCGGCACTGCAGAGATGGATCTCAACCGAGTACGGACAGAAAGATCAATATCTGAGATGTCACTGACCGACCCTTGAGGACCATTTTGTTCACTTTTGCTAGACTGGTTGGTAGTGCGGCTCTTCACATAGCTAATAGGTCTTACATGCAGTATGCTTTGGAATGCCTTGAACCAAAGGTGTTCAACTGGTGCGATGCAGTACTCTCTGTGATGAAAGAACAACTGACCAAGGTGAAAAGCGGAAGATCCAAGAATTTCGGCTATGGTTCTATTTTGACCACTTTCGCTTTGCAGAAGATCCCACTGATGCAGCTGCAGTACATCTCACTTGGCCTACCTCCACCGACTGCACCACGGATGCAGAGATGGGTTGACCTCATGTCTCGGCATGTTGGATAGTCTCAGATTTCCTTTTCTGGTACTTTCTTCGAGTGGTTCGATCGTCAGGAGATGGTTTACGCCAAGTTTCCATATGCTGGCATGGATTTCCGGGGTGACCCGGATTTAGTGCTGCCAGCTGGCGAGCAGTGGGGTGCTATGGGTAAATCTTCTGACCATATCTCTGTTTATTGTTCTTATAATGTCCTTATACTTTATCTGATGAAGACTAATCAAAACTCATGTGCTCATGTAGATATTGGACCAGTTCGACCAGAAGTACGCCACAGAGAACTAACGACCGCTCCAACAGGAGAGGCTGTGGGGAGGGCCATCCTCCGCGACCTTAACGTGGGCGAGACTCTTTTAGCACTACAAGATCAGGTTGAGGGTCTCACTCTTGGTATCTCGGATGTGAGGACCGACAAGCTGCCTCTACAGTTGCAGTGACATACTACTGGTGTGCTGAGTCGATGGACTAGGCTGTTACGCATGATTGCACAAGCGCTGACTTGTTATCACCAGCATCATTAGACTAGGGTGCCCCCTAACATTTTGAGTTTTGGGTCATTTGACCGATTTTGTCTTGGTTATAGAACATTATGTCTAAACTATAAACAGTTATGTATATATTTTTTTATTTTCGGAGCTTTATTTTGGTTAAGTTACATGATCCTGCTGCATATATTGATGTGATGCTTCTCTTTTATAAATGTCGCAAATGTCTATCTAACACACAATTTTCCAATGAGTTTGTTAATGTGTTTAAACTTTTGTAAATATGTTGATATTGAATGAAATCAAACTATCTTTCCAAAATCCTGACTCTTAGGAACTTGCGATAGATGGTTGGATTCCGTACGGAATAGATACCAGTGAATTGTAGAATGACGAGTTGTGAGTCTAGCCTGACGACAAGTTGGCATATGCCATGTGTGATGGCATCAGAGAGGAGTTCTATCAACACGTTGTATTCAACGATATTGTTAGTCGACTGACCAATACATACCCCTATGAAACTTACTAACCCGCCGCTGGGATCGAAAATGGCCCATGCCGCAGAAGATAGGTTTCGTAAACTACGACTCGCTCCGTCGGCATATCCGACAAATGATTCCAATAGTTTTGACATCTGCAACGAATGAAAAAAAGTGGATTACCTAACCAAAATAATTACTCTTAGCGAAAACAAAAATGTAACAAAAGCATAAGGATTACTACGCGGAATTAAGCATAGTAACGCTTGAGGTACAACCCGTTGCGAGATTGCGTCAGTGGAATCCCATCATAGTCCATCAATTTGTAGGCTCCTTTTGCTAATACACGCTTAACAATATAGGGACCCATCCATAACGATTTGAATTTCCTTGCTCTCAACTTATCGGATTCCTGGTCGTAAAGTAAGACGAGGTCACCTTTTGAGAAGACGCGAGGTTTGACGTTTTTGTCGAACTGCGCTTTGACTAGTTTCTTATGAGCTTCGTTACCTGAAGTTGCATCGCGACGGGTTTCATCCAATTGGATTGGTTCCAATAAACGAGCCTCTTCTTCTAAAGTTCCGGGGAGAAGGTCGACTGCGAGTTTGAGGGACAAGATTTCACACTGAACTGGTAAGATTGCTTCCAGACCATACACAAGTTGAAAAAGTGTAAACCCGATTGCATTTCTTACCGATGTCTGGTATGCCCATAAGGCCGAGTACAGGATCATGTGCCAATTTCGTTTATGGACTCCGATAATTCTTTGCAGCATGCACTTCAGGACCATGTTGATTTCCTCAACTTGTCTGTTAGCTTGTGGATAGTACGGAGTAGAGCTGTTGTGGGACAGTCCTAATTTAGCAGCCAACTCAACCATCTTGTGATTGCGAAAATGCGATCCATGATCTGTGACTATGGCCTGTGGAACGCCGAATCTGGAGACTGCGTGATTAAAAAAGAAAATCGCAGCCGTTTCGCCATTGTTGTTTAATGTAGGCATTGCCTCGGCCCATTTGGTAAAATAGTCTACCGTGACTATGATATACCCATGCCCCCCGGCCGAGGTGGGGTTACATATCATGAAATCTATGCCCCATTTGTCGAATGGCCCAACAAAAACTACTAGTTGCAGCGGTGCGGGTGGTCTTCTGGTTTTGCTATCGAAAATTTGGCAAGCATGGCAACTTCTAACTGCGGTTATGCAATCTTTGAACATTTTTGGCCAGAAGTATCATGCTTGCAAAATTGTTTTCATCATAGGATAACCAGATTGATTCCCCCCACACGCTCCTGAATGACAATCATTCAGGACTTTTTTGGCCTCCTCATGGGTGAGGCACCTCTGCAGAACTGTATTGATACTGCGACGGTAAAGGGCATCACCGACGATCACGTAGTCTTTCTCTTGGTATCGAATCCGTCGCTATTCGGAGCGTGAGGTATTAGAACTATATGCTTGTGTCTGGAGATAGATGATTATATCTCCATACCATGAATTGCTTGAAGATATCAAAAACAAATTTTCATCCACGATTGCTTCTTCGGATGTTGCATCGTTGGATGACGATGGGAGATCACATAGTAACTCCGCGAATACCAGGGCTTTCTTTGATTTGGATTTTTTGAATTCCAGATCAAACTCTTGTTAAAATTGTATTCCATTTTGAATATTTGCCTTCCCAGCAACTGTCGTGACAATATATAAGTCATGGGTTGCAAATTGATAAAATGGTAGTTTTTCTGAGAGGACGTAGTGTCGAAATCTCTGTATCGCTTGAACAACTGCTAGGGCTAAGCTTTTCAACGTAGGAGTATTTCATTTCCGTATCATTTAAGTTTCAGCTTAAATAATATATAGGATGTTCAATTCCATTATCCTCTTGAACTAAAACCATCGCTATGGTCGTATCTGCTGCAGCCAGATACAGGTTAAAGTCTTTGTGATAATCAATAGCATACATTAATGACACTTTTATTAAAGATTTCTTTAAAGCATCAAAGGAAGCTTGTGTGACCTGATCCCAAATGAAGGGTACTTCTTTTTTCAATAGACAAGTATAACCTTTATCAAGTTCGGCATAATTTGGAATGAATCTCCTAAGCAAGTTTGCTTTCCCTTGGAGTTTCTGAATCTGAAGCAAGTTTGAAGGTCGAGGCAAATCAATGATTGCCTGAACCTTACATGGGTCGAGATGAATCCCATCCTTTGAGACCACGAAGCCAAGTAAACGACCAGAACTGACACAAAACACGCATTTGTGCAGGTTGAGTCGTATCTTGTAGTGTCGGCAACGTAGAAATATCGCTCTCAAATGCTACGGATGATCGGTCCGCTTTCGCGAATGAGCTGGAAGATCGTCGAGATATGGCTGAACGATGTTCTTGATGTCATGGAAAGCATAGTTCATTGCTCTCTGAAAATTTGCCCCTGCATTCTTTAAAATAAAGGGTAGCTTGTGATATGCGAACGTGCCCCACAAACAAATAAATGTAGTCTTTGACTGGTCCTGTGGGTGGATATTTATTTGATTATACCCAGAAAATCCATCCATAAATGAAAAGATTTCACATCTGGCACATTCGTCAATTATCTAGTCAATAAAGGGTGTAGGGTAGTTGTCTTTTGGACAAGCTTGATTTACATCCCTGTAATCGACGCACAATCTAATTGTTCCTTGTTTCTTCATCATAGGAACAATATTCGATACCCAATCGGTGAGAGGAACCGGGTAAATAAAACCAGCATGGAGGAGTTTTTCAACTTCCGCCTTGATGGAAACAGCTTTCTTGGGGTGCACCTACTGTAGCCGTTGTCGTACCGGTTTGACATTTGGATACATCTTAATTTCATGTTCAACTATGCTCGATTCAATACCTGGCATTTCATCATATGACCAAGCAAAGACATCTCTAAACTCGCGAAAGAGAGCGCTATATATTTCTAGTTCTGAAGAAGAACAATATTTGTCGACATGAATATTCTCTAAAACATCTATTTTGGTCGAGATATTTATGGTGGTAGTCTCTTCAATATTGGATAGGTTTCTCTCAGAATCCACCATATTCACAGTATTTGACAGAAATTCAAAAACTGAAGGACGGTCTAGGTTGCTGGAATTATCTTCTTTCCAATTCAGAAGATGGGAATGATGGTGGTAATCTTCCCACGGTGCCCCGTTAATCATCATCGATTGAACGATTCCTTCGTTTGTAGAGTGTACTTGCGACCAAGGATCTGAAGGGGTGCCATATTCCTTAGACCTATCTATCCAAACGCTTGATGAGCGTTGATACGGGTTTGCCTCCCATGCTGAAAACATTGATTGCTATAATATTTCCAGTGGGTTTAGAGGCAATACCTGCAGATGATCCATTTTAACATCGTTTTCTGACATCTTTTGAATGGAAGATATCATATTGCAGCTTCCCATGTTAGCCACTTCCGCCAAATTGGTTGGAGGCGGTAGGGTAAAAGTTCCCATTAATGTGGGGTCTTTTAGTAGGCCTACTCCGATATTTTGAAGCACATTTGGGCTTCCATGGATCATCGAAATGCTTCCCGTAACTTGCGAACTGTTGGGGAGAAATGTTTGTTGGTCGATGATTGTAATTCCTCCTTGGGAAGGAAATGCAATTTTCCTAAAGTAGGCCGACACAACGGTTACCATGGCATATATCCAGGGTCTTCCCAGTAGGATGTTGTAATCGAGGTTTCCATCGATAACTTCAACATCAATTTCTATTGTTTTACCCCCCAGTTCGACTTGCAAGTCACTTAATATCCCATACGGGGTGTATGTTCGTCCATCAGATGCTTTTAATGTCGTCGATGATCGCGACAAGGATGGAGACCCTAGAGTTTTCCAGCAACTCATCGACATAATACATGTGGATGACCCCTCATCAATAATTGTTCTATGAATAGTTTTGTTGAGGGATTTCATTTGAATGAGGAAAGCTAGTTGAGCTGGTAACTGAGGGTCGTATCCTTTGTGATTAAAAGACACAAGATTGGAATCTGTTGGGTCAATCCCACCTATTGCTGATAATAAAGCCTGCCTTCGGGAGGGGCAATTTTGTAGTACCTCAAGTGTCGACATCGCGGAGGGCGACTGGGCTAAATCCTCCACTATATTATAGTGTTGTGCTGCTCTGGCACGAGGATTAAACGTCGATTTTTGTACTACTCCCTTTGGAAGTTTTATCATTAATTCAGGAATGATGGGTGGCACAACTTCGGTCAAAGTTGTTGTTGAACTACTAGGTTGATCATTATCCTTTTTGTTCAACATCTGTGGATTCCCGTAATATTTATTCCTTGTCGATATGAGAGCATCATTCAGTTGCTTTGAAACCGACAAAATTAGCACTTGGGATGGGGAAGCATTTTCGCTAGCAACCAGATTTGTTCCTGGGTTCGGAAACGAATCAGTCAATACAACCGAGGTTTTTGAACTTTTGAAGAATTTTCTAAGTTCAGCTTTATATGGACACTCTCTGGTCCAGTGATCCTCATCACATATTAGGCATGGACATTTTGGTTTCTTATCCCCAGAAGGGTTTGGAGAAGATTTTTCAGGACATGACTCCTCCTGGTTCTTCTTCTTCCCTTTCTTTTTCTTCTTGCCTCCCAGTTGTTTGGGTTCTTTGCCTTTGTCTGTCGACGCGGCATTTACTTCCGAGGCTAGAAGTTCTTCATTTGCGTTTTGACTCGAAACCATGCGGGCCTTTTTCGACGTAGCCTTTACGATTTTAGTGCTTGTCATACCTATCACGCCATAGCCGGTATGAGAGTCTTTGTTTCATTTAGGATGGGGAGGAATGGAAAATTCCAGTCTAGAAGCATCAGGGATTTTATCATAGAGCATGGCAAACTGAGTATAAATCAAGTCTAGATATTGTGCACGAGCAATAACTTGCTCTTTAGTGACGACTCCTCCCTTTGCCACATCTTCTGTAATAGCAGGTAACAATGAATTAATAAACCATTCAGCCAATAGCTGATCAGGAACATACGTTTTTACCATTCTACGACGACGTCGCCATTCATGAATATGATCGGATATGTGAGTGGTCGTCGTTTGTTTGAAATTGGTAAGTAGCTCAATTCCTATTTCGTACCTTATGGGTAACTAAAAATGGGTTAGAAAGGTTGTGGCTAGGGTACTGAAGTTATCAAACAAAGCTCTAGGCAATTCAATATACCACTTTGCTGCCGGACGAGTCAACGTTCGCTGAAAGAGGCGAAGCCTGATTGAATCATCATTGAGAGTGTTGGATGAACACCACTGATGAAAGGTCATCACATGATTCGATGGGTCTTCACCCGGATTTCCATTAATTTAGGAATATCAGACAGAATTTTATGCGGAATCTCCGACCACCAAGAGGTGTAGGCAATTGGATTGTTCGTTAGTCGATTCAGATCTGGTAACTCTAAAGTTGCCATAAAAGGCAACTGCTGATTCAGGCTTGGCGGAGCATACCCAGGATAATATGGAATTGCTTGAGCAGTTGGTCTTTGCTTACCAGAATAATGCATTTGATGTTGGTAACTTTGGTAAGGTTGATGGGCATAACCATTATGATATGGTTGATATGGCTGCCCATTACTTGCAAAGACTTGTTACTCATATCCTTGGTAAGCTTGTTGGAATTTCGGTTGTTGGTATTGCACCAGCCATGGTTGTGAAGTCATGGGCTGTTGTCCAGTACTGACTGTTTGACCAAGATGGGGGGTGGTGGTACCCGTTTGAACCTGTGTCATTCCACTAGTTGGTGATTGCAGTCGTGTCGTAGGTACAAGAGGTTGTTGCATTATAACCTGAGAAACTTGAGGTTGGCATACAACTGGCAACGCTTGTACTTGTGATACTGCCACAATAGCCGGTGTAGTGGGGATATTTGTCATAGGTAAAATTTGTTGCATTGAGTATACAACTCTTGGTTGTTGAGGCAGGATTGGCACCTAACCGCTAATTGTAATTCCATCATAACCTAAAGTTTGTTGTGAACTCTCGCATGGTTGTCCTTCTGAAGAAGGCAATGAAAGGGTATACGGCCCTCCATACGACGGTAATCCAGTACTCAAAGGAATGATTTTCCTTTGGGGACCGGTTTGCCCAAATTGACAAAGTGAAGGATCAATTTGTCGAGACTCAATGTAAGATATTCCAGATACAATTCCAGACGAACAAACGGGAACAGTCCATATTTTCGAAATAGCCCCTGGATGGACTCCATCCAGCGATTGAGAGCTGGTTGGGACAGATGGCACGCCGACGAACATTGTCAGAGTAGCAGCAGGAATTTCTGCTGCTGCTGTGTTGGGTGACACAGTCCTTGATGTCAACGGTTGTTCAGACATATTAAGCCTATCCAAAAGATTTCTTAGCGATTCTTCAGGAACTTCCGATGGAAGGAGAATATCTTCTGATGAAGAAGGATACAGGGCGATCCTAGCTCCAAATTGCATTGGAGTGTTAGATGGAGGATCTTCCACAATCTCTTCTATGGCAATCAATCCAGGAGGAAGAGGTAGACCATCAAGTCCGTAAAATATTTCTGGTGCCGAAGAAGATATAAGTTCTGCAGCAACAGACGTTTGGGGAGTAACACCTTCAGCTATAGATGGAGCCGGTTCAGGAATAGAAGTGTTTACCGTCACACTAGGATCAGTTGTAATGTCCTTTTGTTGCTGTGGAATTTCTCCTGTAGAGGTAGGGATACCAGAAATGTTCGGAGTAACCGGAGTCTCTAAGGATGTTGGAGTACTTGCTCCAACCAACCTAGGGGATTTTGATCCAGTCAAACGAGTCTGCTTTGTCTGAAATGGTTTCGCTTCCGGAGTCAACAATGGTTGACTCGTAATTCTCCGTGAATGACGGGGTTTTTCTTGACTTTATTCCACGATTGCGGATTACTTGATCAACTCAAAATAAAAGGGGAAAATGTTTTCGAATTAAATGAATTTTAGACGCTTTGACACAACTTGTTTTTTCAATTTTTAAGAGTCGAGAAAAAACAAAAGATGACTCTAGTCGCCTTCGATTTTTAATGAGCCTAAAGTGACAAGTTCTCAGATGGACCTTTTCTTTTAAGGAGTCTAAAAAGGAACAAAAGAGACTTCTCTGGAAATCTAAGCAGAGGGGATTACCAAACCAACCGAAAAACTGCAGAATACTTTTTACGGTACGGTAGTCAATCTTCCCGAATGTTGTGTTCAATGCATTGCGATCGATAGGGCGGCAGACACGGATTCCTAAGGATAAAGGATATAACCTATTGTGGTCTCCCAATATATACTCAACGGTACGTGGGAGCGCAAGTCCGTACTGGCACTCGTCGTCTCAGAGTGGAGGAATCACCCAACCAACAACGAAAACAATAGTTACCAGGTTTTACGATGCCGGAATACGTCTCTAGCCTAGACTTCTAGATGTTGTGCATTAGGTTCCAAAGAATTTTTAGATTCATTGAATTTATTTTATAGTTGATCTTGTTTAAAAATTTGCCTTTCCAGTTCACCGCATGATGTGTATACAGTTCTTAAAATGTAGTCTAAGATGATAAACAACTGTTTGATCTTATTTTGGCAATGAAAATCCTAGCTACTAAGGAAATAAAATTGAGTCTTTCAACAAAGAGCACAGAGCACAGAGCACACACTAAATGCACTGTCCTAAATCAAACCAAGCAGTCTAAATGCAAATGCACATGCATGTATCTGTTTTCAGCCTTTTTAATGTATGAATTACGATAAGAAAGCTAAGTGCAAATCTGAATTATTTTTCAAAGCGAAAATACTTAACAAATTTCTTTTCAAAATGAAGTGAAGATAAGGGCGACACTTTGCGACTTCAAAATGAAAACTTTTTTTGACACTTTAAAAACTACTAATTCAAATCATATACAAGAGTAACAGTACAATCGACTATCAAGAACAATGTGATTCTCTTCTATGACTGAAAACGACACTTACGACACTTTCAAATTAAGAAATGATAGTTCGAATACGCTACTTCTTTTCAAAAGAGAACTGAAAATGGCGCACAATACATAAAAACACTTACAGTTATTTGCACAATAGAGGTGGAATGATGGAAGAGAAGGGGGTTTCACAGAGATATACCGACCACAGACAACAAAACTCCTGAATAGAACTGAAAGGAGTGAAGAAAAACCAAAGTCTGAAGGTAAAATTAACCTTCCCTGACCATCGCACCTGTCACACAGGGAATCCAATATGCATCTCACCTACTGCACACGGGAAGTGTGATGCATACAGACTGCCTTGAATGGAGGGTGTGATGGTACCAGTGCGAGACTTTTAACCACTCTTTGCTCACAATTTATGGTTCAGTTCAGGGATTTAGGCCGAGTAAGTGATGTTTAGTAAATGTAAATCACAGGGGTTGATATAAGGAGGTTACTAGAGCCACCACTTAGGGCAATTAGAATGTTTGCAGATCAATTGTTCAATTCATAAACAAAACCTGGAGATAGACTGAAGCAGCATTGATCTACTTTGCATTTGCATAACAAATGCAGTTTGAAGGCTAGCTAGCTTGACTTCAGGCTCCGTCTGTAAGTTTATAAAACAAACAAATATAGACTAACAAACAATCTATTCGCTTCCCAGCGAAGTCGCCATTTTGTTACCGGGAATAGTGTCCACTAAGAGCTGCTATTCCCACTAAGACTGGTAGCTATCTTAGAAACAAACAAGTAAAGACTACTTTAACTTTCCTTTATGAAAAATAGATAAGAGTGGAACAAAGGACACCAAACTTAGTCTTGTGCTTGGTTCCTTGCTTGATTCCTCTCCTTCCTGATAGATCTTTGCCACTTCTTCTTCGTCCGCCCAGCTCAAAGAGCACCTGTGGAATTAAAGCAGCATAATACTATCGAAGAATAGAGATCTATATTCATAAATAACACAGGACCAGTTATGTATTAACCACACAAATGCATATACAATCAAACATACAAGAATGTGGAGGAAAACTTGAATAGATTTATTAATATCAAGAATAGCAAGAGGATTACAACCAATTGTTCTGACCCAGCATCATCCGCCAGCAAGAAAGCCCTTCTTCACCTCAAGTAAAGCTTAGATCACCCAACACTATGAAGTTTCACCAGAAAACCAACAACACTTCTCTACAAGATACAAGATTCCAACTTCTGGATCTCTGTGACGAGGGATCTATATATAGATGATTGTAGGGGGGTGAGTCATCTTTTGAGGTCTTGATTAGTGTCCTCTCTCTGATAGTTCTTGATTCCACTTGGAGACTGATGATCCCTTACTCATCCTTGTTCGAAAATAGAGAGGCAAGTGTCAAAGGGGAAGCTTCTGGAAGATTCTATGATCTTCCACCTCGCAAACTGTCTCTACCATTTGTCCATTCTCGCCCATAGCAACCTACAGAGGGGCCATCCAGTATGTATCGCACCCTTTACACTAGGAAGGTGATATGCATCGCACCCTCTGCACTAGGTATTCAGTATGGTCCAGTTTTGACCATTTCTGAGCAGTTTTTAGTGGAGAAATTCTGGGAGATGATGTAATCAGTTGACCTTGTTCCTTTAGGTAGTGAAGCAACACTTTTAGGGACTTAGGAGCCCTCAGTTTATGGACATTTATGATTGGGGTTGCAGTGCCCAAAAATGTCTATAACAATCGCACCCTACAGAAGGGATTTCCAGTATGCATCGCACCCTTTGCACTGAGTAGGTGAGATGCATCGCACCCTCTGCACTGGGCATTCTGTATGGTCCAGTTTTGACTAGTTCTGAGCAGTTTTCTATGGAGAACTTCTGGGAGATGATGTAATCAACTGACCTTGTTCCTTTAGGGAGTGAAGCAACACTTTTAGGGACTTAGGAGCCTTTGGTTTACGGACATTTATGATTGGGGTTGTAGTGCCCAAAAATGTCTATAACAGTTTCCCCCTAAAGCATGAGGTCGTTAACCTTTTGATGTTGGGTGAAATTATTTATCATGAGGATCCGAAGTTTTTTCGAGCTGGAAGGCGACCTATAATAAGATACAATACAATACATTATCTTCATAATATTTTTCATGATCTAGCTGAGGCGGGCATTCCCATGCTCAGCTTTATAAATTCATTTTTATGTACATAGGACATACAACCGTCTGTGTAGTAGACTGATGATTCGGACAGAGTCATCATCCTTTGATTTGGATGATCATTTGTTCGGAAATGATGTACATTTTATGTCTTTATATTTCTGAATATATTGCAGCCCAGATGGATGAAACTAGATCCGAGGTCTTCAAAACTCGTTCAATCTTCACTGGGAGTACAAGTCAATCCATGTGAAAGATGTTGCTTGATTACCAGCCAATGATGTAAGCCATTAACAGGTGTGAGAGGAATCACCAATAATGACAATGAACCTCAAGGTACTACAGTACAATTCGCGTGGTGTGAAAAAAGGGACTTGGCGTCGAACACCACACAAAATCTCTCGGTTGAAGGCCTTTGATGTAAACCTGTCACCGAAAGTGAGAAACTTGCCATTGAGGCATGCAAGCTTCAAAGTACTAAAAGGGGTTGTTCCTAGGTCGAGTTCTTGGATAATGGGCTGATGTCAACAAGACGTGATCCGTCGTAGGAGGGCCTTAATGAATCCCACATCCATGACATGGAATGGAGCAAATGATTTTGGAGGTGAAAACGATCTGATGATACATGGTTCAGGGTGGTAGTCATGAAAGAATGGAGCGTGAATGTATTGCAGCGGATGAGACATAGGTGAATTCTCTGAGCAACTTCTCTTGAACATACTGGTGACACTAACAATGGATTGGTAGCATTAACCCCAAATCTGGATGGTGTGATGGACCAATGGTGATATGCCCGGTGAATGGAATAACCAAACCTGACTCGGACGTGGAGTGAAAGTGTCATGTTCAAGAGCGACTTGCTACCAATAAAGTTTCTTCAAGTTTTCTTCTCAATTTTTCCCCGGTCATTGCTGACCAGTACCTCTTTATTTTTATCAAGCTTGAGGAGGATAGCATATGCTTGTTCTATAATATGCCCTTCAGGTGAACTCGTCGCTATGTTTTAACGAGCCTAGCGACAGTGAAACTCATTCTCGTCCATTTGGACAAGTTTGTCGCTATTGATTTTAATGAGTTTAATGACGATGATAACTCGGTCCTTTTTCAATTTTAGAGAGTATGAAAAGGGACGAAGGGAAACTCCAATGATTCTTTTTCATCATATAAATCCTTAAGTTCCAAAAAGTGTAAAATAATATGAAAGGGATGAATTTTTGATAGTTTTAACGAGCCGAACAATACAAGCGCTCGATCTTTTTGTGTAATAATCCCTCAGGTCCAAAAAGATTAAAATCTAGAGGAGGGATAGCACTTCCGATGAATGTAATGAGTCGGAGAGTCCAATCGCTCGACAATATTTTCATATTTTACGAGTCAGGTGAAAAGAGCTTAAAGGAGACTTGTTTTTTGAGGAATGAGTGATAATTTCAGGTAGCAGTTGATTCCAGGTAAGGTTTGGAATTTTCCAATCACGACAGTGTCACAAGGATGGCTAGTAAGATCACTCATCGCAGTTGTTCCTCAAAAGGGTAAACAATCAAATGGAGGCGTATGATCGGCTAAAACAGAGTGGAGGTGATGATGAGAACACGGCCAAGGCTTAAAAGTTGATGATAATGCATTCGCGATGGTTATTTACCAGAAATTGGTTCATTTTTTAATGAGCTTAAACTCTGGGGGAAACATTTGCTCATTGCTTAGGTTTAATTTTTAACGAGCTTGAACTCCACATAAAAACTACTCGTGATAATGGTCATTGATTATTTCATTCACCATTAGCACTTTGTTCTTTCAATGGTTGTACTACCTGTTCACTTGCTTCATCAAACCGATTAGAAATGAAAACATATGCTTGACAAATGAATTAAAAACACTAATACCTTACTCCAATTACGTGAATAGTAATTTAGAAGTGACTTTTACCTCTAATTTTACTATTTCATTTGAACTTGGTTTGTTGGAGCTCTGGAGGTGTTTCCCCCCCTGATTTTCACTAGCTAATTCTGGGAGATTCTGTGGACGATTCTCGGCGCCATCTAGGCTAGGTAGGAGCCAAACCTGTGCTCTTCAGTCGCATTCTTTCCTTTTTGAATTCTGAGCATGTTTCCCTGCTTTGCTGAGCCTCTGGGGTTTTGAACAATTTTCCTTGGCCTCATCACACCATTCCTATATCGAAAGGTGTGATGCATACTAGTCTTGTCACTAGCCAGTCAGTATGCATCGCTCCCAGCACACTGCTGGGGTGTGATGGGCACAAGAAGGGAAACTTTTGCATTGTTTTCTCATGGAATTTTTTCCTGTTTCTACCAAATCAGGACCCTGACTCTTCTCTTGTTTGTTTTCCAGAGATTCATCGGAGCAAAATGGTTGTTACATGGCGAGAAAACGAGCATGAAGAAAAGGACACGGTTGCTTTACATTATCTGGGTACGGTAACTGCACTGCGGAACTGTGGCCTGCTGAAGTTTTTCCGCATCTCTAGCATGAGGAAACAAATCAACCTGTTGCAATATTTCCTCGACAGCTGGGATCCTACCAACCAGGTTTTCCAGATCAGAGGCAAATCTATCCCCTTGACTGTCGTGGACATCTATTTTTTGACCAGTTTATCGAGGCATGGTGGCCCTCTCTCATTATCAGGTTCTGCTCGCGGGGGTGAATCTGTGAGAGAGTACATTCGCTGGCACTGCAGAGAGGGATCTTAGCTGAGTACGGATGACAAGATCAACATCTGAGATGTCACTAACCGGCCCTTGAGGACCATTCTATTCACTTTTGCTAGATTGGCTGGTAGTGCGGCTCTTCTCATAGCTAACAGGTCTTATATGCAGTACACCTTGGAATGTCTTGAACCAAAGGTGTTCAACTGGTGTGACGCAATACTCCCTGTGATGAAAGAACAACTAACCAAGGTGAAAAGCGGAAGATCCAAGAATTTTTTCTATGGTTCTATTTTGATTGCTTTCCCTTTGGAAAAGATCCCACTGATGCAGCCACAGTACATTTCACTTGGTTTACCTCTGCCGACTGAGCCACGGATGCAGAGATGGTTTGAACTTATGTCTCGAGATGCTGGCCAGCCCTAGATTTTTTTCTCTGATACTTTCTTTGAGTGGTTCGACCGTCAGGAGATGGTTTACGCCAAGTTTCCATATGCTGGCATGGATTTCCGGGGTGACCCAGATTTGGTGCTGCCGGCTGGTGAGCAGTGGGGTGCTATGGGTAAATTCTCTGACCATATCTCTGTTTATTGTTTTTATAATGTTCTTATGCTTTCTTTGATTAAGACTAATCAAAACTCATGTGCTCATGTAGATATTGGACCAGTTCGACCAACAATACGCTGGAGGGAACCAGCTGCCGCTCCGACAGGAGAGGCTGTGGGGAGGGCCATCCTCCACAACCTTGACGTGGTTGAGACTCTTTCAGCATTACAGGATCAGGTTGAGGGTCTCACCCTTGGTATTCTGGACGTGAGGACCGACGAGCTACCTCTGTGGTTGCAGCGACATACTATTGGTGTGCCAAGTCGATGGACTAGGCTTTTACGCATGATTGCACAGGTAGTGACTTATTATCACCAGCATCATTAGACTAGGGTGCCCCCTAGCATTTTGAGTTTTGGGTCATTTGACCGATTTTGTCTTGGTTACAGAACATTATGTGTAAACCATAAACAATTATATATATATTTTTGATTTTCGGAGCTTTATTTTGGTTAAGTTACATGATCCTGATGCAAATATTGATGCGATGCTTCTTTTTATAAATGTCGCAAATGTGTATCTAACACATAATTCACCAATGAGTCTGTTAATGTGTTTAATTTTCTAGAAATATGTTGATATTGAATAGAATCAAACTGTCTTTCCAAAATCCTGACCCTTAGGAACATGCGATATATCGCTGGATTCTGTACAGAGTAGATACAGTGAGTTGTAGAATGATGAGTTGTGAGTCTAGCCTGACGACAAGTCGGCGTACGCCATGTGCGATGGCATCAGAGAGGAGCTCTATCAATGTGTTGTATTCAACGATATTGTTCGTTGATCGACCAATACATACCCCTCTGAAACTCACTAACTCGCCACTGGGATCAAAGATGGCCCAGGCCGCAGAAGATAGGTTCTGCAAACTATGACTCGCTCTGTCGGCATATCCAACAAATGGTTCCAATAGGTTCGACATCTACAACAAATGCAAAAAGTGGATTACCTAACCAAAACAATTACCCTTAGCGAAAACAAAAATGTAACAAAAGCATAGGGGTTACTATGTTGAGTTAAGCATAGTAATGCTTGAGGTACAAATTGTTGCAGGGTCCCTCCTGTGGAATCCCATCATAATCCACCAACTCGTAGGCTCCCTTTGCTAATACATGCTTAACAATATAGGGACCCATCCATAAGGACTTGAACTTACCTGCTCCCAACTTATCGGACTCCTGGTCGTAAAGTAAGACCAGGTCACCTTCTGAGAAGACACGAGGTTTGACATTTTTGTCGAACTGCGGTTTGACTCGTTTCTTATGGGCTTCGTTAGCCAAAGCGGCATCACGATGGGTTTCATCCAATTGGATTAATTCCAAGAAACGAGCCTCTTCCTCTGAAGTTCCGAGGAGAAGGTCGACCGCGAGCTTGAGGGACAAGATTTCACATTGAACTGGAAAGATCGTTTCCATGACATACACCAGTTGAAAAGGTGTAAACCCAGTTGCATTCCTCACCGATGTCCAGTATGCCCACAAGGTCGAGTACAGGATCAGGTGCCAACTCCATTTATGGACTCCAATCATCCTTTGCAGCATGCGCTTCAAGACCTTGTTGATTGCCTCAACTTGTCTATTAGCTTGCAGATAATACAGAGTATAGATGTTGTGGGATAGTCCTAATTTGGCAGCCAACTCAACCATCATGTGATTACGAAAATGCGATCCATGATCTGTGACTATGGCTTGTGGAACGCCGAATCTGGAGGCTACATGATTGAAAAAGAAGAGGGCAGTTGTTTCGCCGCTGTTGTTTAATGTAGGCATCACCTTGGCCCATTTGGTAAAATAGTCTACTGCGACTATGATATACCCATGCCCCCGGTCGAGGTGGGGTTACATGTCATGAAATCTATACCCCATTTGGTGAATGAACCAACAACAACTACTGGTTGCAGAGGTGCGGGTGGTCTTTTGGTTTTGGAATTGAAGATTTGACAAGCATGGCAACTTCTGACTGCGGTTAAGCAAACTTTGAACATTGTTGGCCAGAAGTATCTTGCTCGTAAAATCTTTTGTGCCGTAGCATGACCAGATTGATGTCCCCCACACGCACTTGAATGACAATCATTCAGGACTTTTTCGGTGTCCTCAATGGTGAGGCACCTCCACAGCATATCACCGATGATCACGTAGTCTTTTGCTTGGTATCGAATCCGTCATTGTTCTAAGCGTGAGGTATTAGACCTATATGTTTGGGTTTGGAGATAGATTATTATATCTCCATATCACGGATTGCTTGAAGATATCATAAACAAAGATTCGTCCACGATTACTTCTTCGGATGTTGCATCGTTGGACGACGATGGGAGATCACATAGTAACTCCGTGAAAACCAGGGCTTTCTTCGATTTGGATTTTTTGAATTCTAGATCAAACTCTTGTAAAATTGCTATCCATTTTGAATATTTTCCCCCCAGCAACTATCGCGACAATATATAAGTCATGGGGTTGCGATCTGATAAAATGGTTGTTTTTATGAAGAGGACATAGTGTCGAAATCTCTGAATCACTTGAACAGCTGCGAGAGCTAGCTTTTCAATGTAGGAGTACTTTATTTCTGTATCATTTAAGTTTCAGCTTAAATAATATATTGGATGTTCAATTCCATCATCTTCTTGAACTAAAACCATTGCTATGGTCGTATCCGCTGCAGCCAAATATAGGTTAAAGTCTTTTTGATAATTAGGAGCATACATTAATGATGCTTTTTTTAGGGAGTCCTTTAAAGCATCAAAGGAAGCTTGCGTGACCTGATCCCAGATAAATGGTACTTCTTTTTTCAATAGACATGTATAACCTTTAGCAAGCTCGGCATAATTTGGAATGAACCTCCTCAGAAAGTTTGCTTTCCCTCAGAGTTTCTGAATCTGAAGCAAATTTGAAGGTGGAGGCAAATCAATGATTGCCTAAACCTTACATGGGTCGAGCCAAATCCCGTCCTTTGAAACCACAAAGCCAAGTAAATGACCAGAACTGACACAAAACACACATTTGTGTGGATTGAGTCGTATCTTGTAGTGTCGGAAACGTAGAAATATCGCTCTCAAATGCTGCGAATGATCAGTCTGCTTTCGCGAATGAGCCGGAAGATCGTCAAGATATGGTTGAACGATGTTCTTGATGTCGTGGAAGGCATAATTCATTGCCCTCTGAAATGTTGCCCCTGTGTTCTTTAAACCAAAGGGTAGCTTGCAATACGCGAATGTGCCCCACGGACAAATAAATGCAGTCTTTGACTGGTCCTGTGGGCAGATATTTATTTGATTATACCCAGAAAATCCATCCATGAACGAAAATATTTCACATCTGGGGCATTCATCAATTATCTGGTCAATGAAGGGTGTAGGGTAGTTGTCTTTCAGACAAGCTTGATTTACATCCCTATAATCAACACACACCCTAATCATTCCTTGTTTCTTCATTACAGGAATAATATTCAATACCCAATCGGTTAGAGGAACCGGGTAAATAAAACCAGCATGGAGAAGTTTTTCAACTTCTGCCTTGATGGCAACGGCCTTCTTGCGGTGCACCTACCAGAGCCATTTCCGTATCGGTTTGACATCTGGATACATATTAATTTCGTGTTCAACTATGCTTGAGTCAATGCTTGGCATTTCATCATATGACCAAGCAAAGACATCTCTAAATTTGTGAAAAAGAGCGTAATATATTTCCAGTTCTGAAGGAGAAAAAGATTTTCCAACATGAATATTCTCTACAACATCTGTTTTGGTCGAGATATTTATGGTGATAGTCTCTTCAATATTGGACAGGTTTCGCTCGGAATCCACTGTATTTGACATAAATTCAAAAACTGAGGGATGATCAAGGTCACTGGAACTATCCTCCTTACAATCCGGAAGATGGGAACAATGGTGGTAATCTTCCCATGGTGCCCTGTCAATCATCATTGACTGAACAATTCCTTCGTCTGTAGAATGTATTTGCGACCAAGGATCTGAAGGGGTGCCATATTCCTTAGACCTATCTATCCACACGCTTGATGAGCATTGTTTCGGGTTTTCCTCCCATGCCGAAAACATTGATTGCTACAATATTTCTATTGGGCTTAGAGGCAATACCTATAGATGATCCATGTTAATATCATTTTCGGACATCTTTTGAATAGAAGATATCATATTGCAGGTTCCCACCGTTGCCACTTCCGCCAAATTGATTGGAGGCGGTAGGGAAAAGGTCCCCATTAATGTAGGGTCTTTTAGTAGGCCTACTCCAATATTTTGAAGTGAATGAGGGCTTCCATGGATCATTGGAATGCTTCCTGTAACTTGTGAACTGTTGGGGAGAAATGTTTGTTGGTCGACGACCATAATTACTCCCTGGAAGGGAAATGCAACCTTCTTGAAGTACGTCGACACAACGGCAACCATAACATATATCCAGGGCCTTCCCAGTAGGATGTTGTAATTGAGGTTTCCGTCGATAACTTCAACATCAATTTCTACTGTTTTGCCCCCTAGTTTGACTTGCAAGTTACTTAATATCCCATATGGGGTGTATGTTTGTCCATTAAATGCTTTTAATGTCATCGACGATCTCGACAAGGGTGGAGATCCTAAAGTTTTCCAGCAACTCATCGACATAATACATGTAGATGCCCCCTCATCAATAATTGTTCGATGAACAGTTTTGTTGAGGGCCTTCACTTGAATAAGGAAAGCTAGTTGAGCTGGTAACTGAGGGTCATATCCTTTGTGATTAAAGGACACAAGATTGGAATCTGTTGGGTCGATCCCACCTATCGCTGACAATAAACCCTGCTTTTGGGAGGGGCAATTTTGCAGTACCTCAAGTGTCAACATAGCGGACAACGATTGGGCTAGATCCTCCACTATATTATAATGCCGTGCTGCTCCGGCATGAGGATTAAACGTCGATTTGTGTGCTACTCCCTTTGGCGGTTTTATCGTTAGTTCAGGAGTGATGGGTGGCACAACTTCGGGCGAAGTTGTTGTCGAATTACTAGGTTGATCATTATCCTTGTTGTTCGACATCTATGGATTCCCGTAATCTTTATTCCTTGTCGATATCAAAGCATCATTTAGCTGCTTCGAAACGGACAACATTAGCACTTGGGACAGGGAAGCATTGTCACTAGCAACCAGATTTGTTCCTGGATTTGGAAACGGATCAGTCAATACTGCCGATGTTTTTGAACTCTTGAAGAATTTTCTAAGCTCAGCTTTACATGGACACTCTCTCGTCCAATGATCCTCATCACATATAAAGCATGGATGACTTGGTTTCCTATCTCCAGAAGGGATTGCAGAAGATTTTTCAGGAGACAACTCCTCCTGTTTCCTCTTCTTCCCTTTCTTTTTCTTCTTTCCTCCCAGTTGCTTGGGTTCTTTGCCTTTGTCAGTCGACGTGGCATTTACTTCCGAGGCGAGAAGTTCTTCATTTGCATTTTGACTCAAAACCGTACTGGCCTTCTTTGATGTAGCCTTTACGGTTTTCGTGCTAGTCGTACCTATCATGCCATCGCTGGCATGAGAGTCTTTGTTTGATTTAGGAGGGGGAGGAATGGAAAATTCCGGTCTAGGAGCATTAGGAATTTTATCGTAGAGCATGCTAGACTGAGTATCGATCAAATCTAGATATTGCGCATGAGCAATAACTTGGTCTTCAGTGACGACTCCTCCCTTAGCCACATCTTCTATAATAGAAGGTAACAATGACTTAATAAACCATTCAGCCAACAACTAATCAGGAACATATGTTTTCACCATTCTACGACGATGTCACCATTCATGAATATGATCGGATATGTGAGTGGCTGTCGTTTGTTTGAAATTGGTAAGAAGCTCTGTTCCCGTTTCGTACCTTATGGGTAACTGAAAATGGGTTAAAAAGGTTGTGGCTAGGGTACTGAAGTTATCAAATGAAGCTCTAGGCAATTCGATATACCATTTTGCTGCTGGACCAGTTAACGTTCACTGAAAAGGCAAAGCCTGATCGAATCATCGTTGAGAGTGTTTGATGAACACCACAGATGAAAGGTCATCACATGATTCGACAGGTCTTCACCCGAATTTCCATTAAATTTAGGAATATCTGAGGGAAGTTTATGTGGAATCGTTGACCACCAATGGGCGTAAGTAATTGGATTGTTCGTTAGTCGATTTAGATCCGGTAACTCTAAAGTCGCCACGAAAGGCAACTGTTGATTCAGGCTCGGCAAAGCATACCTAGGATAAGATGGGATTGCCTGAGCAGTTGGCCTTTGCATACTAGCATAATACATTTGATGTTGGTAACTTTGGTAAGGCTGATGGCCATGACCATTATAATATGATTGATGTTGACCGTTTTGAATATACTACTGCCCATTACTTGCAAAGCAGAAGAGGTCTTGTATGATTGGCGCACCTGTAACACAGGGAAAGTGCAATGCAGCGCACCTACTACACATGGGAGGTGTGATGCATCCATATTCCCAAGAAGAGAAGGCGCGATGGTCCAGGGACGAGACTTCAACTTGGTTCTTGCTCACAGTTTGCAGCTCAGTTCAGGGATTTAGGTCAAGCAAATGATGTTCAGTAAATATAAATCACAGGGGTTGATCTAATGAGGTTACTAGAGCCACCACCAGGGCAATTAGAATGTGTGCAAATCGATTGTTCAGTTTATAAACAAAACCTGGAGATAGATTGAAACAACATTGATCTACTTTGCACTTGCATAGAAAATGCAATTCAAAGGCTAGCTGGCTTGACTTCAGGCTCCATCTGTAAGTTTATAAAACAAAAAAATATAGACAAGCAAACAAACTACTCGCTCCCCAATGGAGTCGCCATTTTGTTATCGGGAAATCTAGTGTCCACTCGGAGCTGCTAGTCCCACTAAGATTGGTAGCTATCTTAGAAACAAACAAACTAAAACTACTTTCACTTTCCTTTATGAGAAGTAGATAAGAGAGGAACAAAGGACACCAACCTCAGTCTTGCGCTTAGTTCCTTGCTTGGTTCCTCTCCCTTTTGACAGATTTTTGTAGCGCTTCCTTCGTCTAACTGGCTTCAAAGAGCACCTGTGAAATTAAAGCAGCATAATACTATCGAATAACAGAGATCTACAATCATAAACAATACAGGACCAGATATATATTGACCACACAAATGCATATATCATCAAACATACAAGAATGTGGAGGAAAACTTGAATAGATTTATTAATATCAAGAATAACAAAGAGGATTACAACCAATTGTTCTGACCCAACGTTATCCTCTCAACATGAAAGCCCTTCTTCACCTCATGAAAAGCTTAGATCACCCAACACTATGATATTGCACCAAAAACCAACAACACTTCCTTACAAGATACAAGATTCCAGCCTTCGGATCTCTGTGATGAGGGATCCATATATAGATGATTGTAGGGGGGTGAGTCAGCTTCTGGGATTTTGATTAGTGTCCTCTCACTGATAGTTCTTGATTCCACTTAGAGATTGATTATCTCTTACTCATCCCTGGGCGAATTCAGAGAGGCAAGTGTCACAGGAGAAGTTTCTGGAAGATTCCATGATCATCCACCTTGCAAACTGTCTTTGCCATTTGTCTTCTCTTTCCCATTGCACCCTACAAAAGGGCTTTCCAGTATGCATCACACCTTTTACACTGAGTAGGTGAGATGCATCGCACCCTCTGCACTGGGCAGTCTGTATGGTCCAGTTTTGACCAGTTTTGAGCAGTTTTCCATGGAGAACTTTTGGGAGATGATGTAATCAGCTGACCTTGTTCCTTTAGGGCATGAAGAAACACTTTTAGGGACTTAAAAGACCTTGGTTTATGGACATGTATGATTGGGGTTGTAGTGCCCAAAAATGTCTATAATAGCACGGCTGGAAGGGAGTCATCCTTCACCGCAGGTTCTTCTTTAGATTCCCACGCACACTCACCATGAATGATGTCGTAGGTTGGCTGCATAACACCAACTCCGTCGACAACTTGATCCTCGTTCACAGCAGGTGAGGAGTCCGTAATTGAAGAACACTAGACAGTACAATCCGAAGGATCAACAGAACGCAGGGATGGAGGTTGAGGGAAAGAATCCATGTGATAACCAACATGTCTGCTAGCCAAATCTGTGCAAATATCAAGAGGAGGTGGGATGGGATGATGTGACAATTCAACAAAGGTGTGTGGATGATCTTCCACATCACTCCGCAGTGGTGGCGTTGTTTGATGAGGTGAAGGCGGACAATCACTTGTGACAATAACTGTGCCTGCTTGTGATTACGCAGCTCCATCACCGAAGTGTGTTGAGCAGGGTTCGGATATGTGAAGAAGATACTCAAATCTTCCATCTAGAAATTCCCAATCAATATCATCTTCGAGGAATTGGTATACAAGATTATAAAAGTGCGTGTAAAACTATTCAACAGATTCATCAAGTGCTTTTCATAATTTCATAATTTCTTTGTTGAGTGCTTTATGGTTGAAGTGATTGAAAGCACGATCTATCTTTGCGACCAGATGAGCAAGAGAATGAATAGATTTTTTGGGTAGCATGGCACATCAGTGCATGGGGTGCCCTTGAAGCGTGTAGATGAACAACGCGCAACTCATGTATTCTTCAAAGAATCCATGTCTTTCGCATGAGCCTACAATGCCGACCGTGTGCCTAACTAAGGCTATGTGGCCTCACCCATCATATGTTTTATGTGACAAGTTATGCGAGAGCTCTTCGGAGATAATGAAGTTGTTTCCATAAGACATACATTCCCGAAGAACAACTCTATAGTTAGTCATGATAGATGTGTAGAAATTCAAAACAGATGTGAGGACTCAGCTTGTTATCTAGCCCTCCTTCTAGTGCCAAAATGTTGATGGTGTTGGAGCTGCCAACATCTAAGGGGATCTCCCTGGTAAGAAGACCCAATTAGACTTGAGACCGTTTGGTGTAGGAGTCCTAGCAGTGGGTCGTACGGTAATGCCTTGACCGTGATTTCACGTAGAGGCAAGTAAGATAACATTGTTGGTAGCAAAGGTGTCACAGCTGTAGTGAGCCAAGGAAGGTGCATGAGAGGTTCTAACACACGGGGGTTGAGATGAGTGAGCCCCTTTGAAACCTATGATATCACGTATTTAAGAAGGGAACACACGAGCGAAGATGCATCACAACATGGAAGGCGAGTTAGCAAGCAATCCAAAGTGATGGTTAAACCAACAACACCTTTAAGAAAGATTCATACATACATACATAGATAGCTATACATGCATGCGTAAGAAAACCAATACATATATTATTTAGAGTAAACCAGATAGCATAGAATACAATACAACATATGCATGAAATGTGTTGGCTCTTGTTATATTAAGAAGTGTAAGTTCCAGTCATATAATACATCCATGTCAAACCATTGGTTCTGATAGCGAAATGTTATAGCCACAACTGCCTGTTCCTCCAAAGAGATGTACTAGCTTTGCGCAGTGGAGAAGCCAAGGCTCGTTACAATACTATCCAAGATCTCCCCAAGATAGTCTTATCAGAAGCTTGGTTGACCAAAAGCCTTTACAATGAGTTATGAGGTTCTATTTATAGTAAAGGGTGGGGTGACCCTTGACATTCCCCTTTATGACAATTCATCTACCCTCATGACTCTTCATCTACTTTATGACTGTTACATCCAACTATCAACACTTGAAATTCCACTTGACATGACATTACATTACAATGCAAACGTGTTCATGTGAGACAAAATGGCTTGAGAAAACCATGCAAGACATCACTGACACTCAGTTCATTGTGGTGAGACCAACTCTTTGACATGCTTGTGATGGTGAAAGTGGTGAATTGATGCTAAGCTTGGTCGTTCGTGATGGTGTGCATGCACTCCATGGTGACATCTTGCTGAAGCGAACTCTTGTCTCCGTTGTATTCGAGTGCATTGGTATGGCTCCTCCATCCAATTCGTCTGATAGCATGCGCATGGTCTTCTTGAGTGTGGCCAAACCAGAAATACACTGATGCATAGTGTCCGTGTTGATCTTCTAGTGTGTGCTGGTGGTCATGTGCATCAACTGTCAACTACATGTTCAGCGCCAGTCGGAGTTGCTTCTTATCTTCACCTTGGTGAGTGTACTGAATGGGTGGGATCACATGCATGCGCACAATGACATGCATGTTACTACGTTCCCTTGCATGCGATCAACAACACTAACCTTGTCTGCTCCGTGCCAACTGTTGGGATAGATGTATAACTTGTAGGGGCGTAGTTTCATCTATGAGTGTATGTTGCACTCCCTGCGGTTCTTGTTCTTGCTGCAATTCATTCGATTGTCTGTGCAGCTTATGTTCTTCCTTGAGTTATTGCTTGAGCACATGCGACTCCTTATTTGTTCCGTTCTCTACCTTCGTGTGATCTTCATGTGGTGCCGTCACCTCATAGCCTAAATCTCCAAAGTTGCTTTCACCACAAGTGGATCTGCTTGAGCTTGCAACTATTTTTCGCCTCTGTGTTGTCAACAACCTTCCTCTTGCATTCGTTGCATCTGGTATGTTGCCTTTAGTAGTTGTTCATGATACTCCTCGCTGTGGTGCTGCTGTCGTCATATCTTGATGTGCTTGTCTACGAACAAATTGATGTCTTCGTGGGTAGGCAAGTCCATAGACACTTGATCGACTGCATCCCCAAGTGTGCTCTAAACACTGTCTTCGACTCTGCTCTCCTGGAAACCATTTTAATTGTACTGCTAAGAGGCAGATGAACACCTGCGATACCTGGAGACATGGAAACACTCATGGCAAGAAATGTATGAGTCGAAAACCAAAATGAACTTGAGAACTGACTTGCAACATACCTGTGTAACTAATCATGAAGGTTGTGCAATTTCCGCCAGGAGGTCGGGAGACTAACTACCAAGACTATGCAAGGCAAAATTTGGGCTGATGGGAGGCTGATTGACTACTGAAACTGTGCAATGCACAATCCAGTTTGGCTACTGACTACTGGAATTCCACAATGCACAGTCCAGTCTGACTACTGACTGCTGGAATTGCGCAATGCACAGTGCAATCTGGCTACTGACTGCTGGAATTACGCAATGCATAATCTCAGCTGGCAATGGTTGCAGGCTCAGTGACTACATTGCACAATTTTCTGGGCCAGCAGTCACTGTCCCTCAGAATTGTGTAATGCAAGACTAGAGGACAGTCTAACGTGTGAATGGTTAGTCTCCCAACAAAAATATTCTTTGTGGGATGTCTCCTCTTGGTCGACTGATGGGATTTGAACTAGTTGGGTCTGGGGGAATACTATGGATCGACTCTCTAATCTATGTAAAGTTCTTGAAGAATCCCTTGCAAGTTGTGCTCCCTCCCTTGCGACTGATTTGGACCATCATGGTTAGGGTAAGGTCTCTTATTCAGTAAAGTCAGGGTACACATATATTCTCTTTCTGAGAAGCACTCCCCCCATCAAAACTCTAGTTTGTCATATGGGATTTCATTTGCCATCCAAAAATTAACATCTTCTACTAGACCTTAGTGCACAAAATAAATTTAATAACACAGAACCATATAAAAAGAGGGATAGATGGCCCTTCGTGGTGTGCTCTTTGTAAAAAGAATCAAGAAACTATTGAGAATTTATTCTTGGATCATCCTTTTATTTTAGAAGTTTGGAGTCTATCTTCAAGGGTTGGATGGCCTAATTCCATCCAGGAGCTCTTGGGAAAATGAGACAAGTGCTACAAAAGATCTTTTGCTTGGAAAAAACTTATGAAGAAAATTGAGGAAATGCTCCCTAAGTTCATTTGTTGGAAGATTTGGCTTGCAAAAAACAAAGTAGTGTTTCAAGAAGAAAAAATGGGTAGTATCTATATAGTTGTTAGGGAAAACAAGCTCCTGGTGGAAGCCCTTAGGGCCAAAGAGTGTAAGGAAGAGGATCACACATTCACAAATTGGATGAAGAAGAGTAAAAGTGAATAAAGACATTGGAGGTGAGATATTTATCCTTTATTTAATTAATATATTAAACATTAATCCTTTATTTAATTAATGTATTGAACTTTTTTTGTTTGTTTGATTAACGTTGTTATGGAATTACACCCGGCTTGGTCCTTAATATGGTTAGAACATTTTTTGTGTCTATTCTCAATTGTGAGTTTTCAATCTTTTATAGAACAAAACTCTTGAAATCCAATCATGTTAATAAGATTTGATTTTGAAATTGAAGGACACACATGAGAGCAATAAGAGAATGCTCCATAACTTTAGATTAGATCCTCATACAAAATGAATCTTATTCAACAGTAAAAAACTATTCACTTTCCACAATTAAATCCAACCCCTTTAAATACCAATTATAATAAATATTAAAACTAACCAAATCAATTTAATTACATGGTGTAGATTTTGAAATAAAACTTCCAAATTTCTTTATTTTTAAAATAAAAAAATTAAAGAGATGAATGAGATTTAATAAAAATGGTATATTTTTAATTCCTACTTTAATAGTTAATCATTCTTTTCTCATTAAACACATTTATTCTTAATAACCATTGCAAAAAAATGAAATCAAAATGTAAAAATAAAAAGTTCAATTAAAAATACAATTTAACTATAATAATCCTGGACCTGTAGACATTAATTACGTCGTGAGGTGTTCCCCTTTGAAATCAACTCTCCTCTTGCCCACCTGTCATTATTGTGGACCATACGATTATGTGTTAGAAGCTTGAAAGAGGTTCAACCGTTTGATAAAGGAAAATAGTTATAACTGCTCATACTGTAACGATTGTAAAGGAAAATAGTTATAACTACTCATACTGTAATGGTTGTTCGAGTACAAAGAGGGTCCCAAGGGGCCTAAAAACTGGTGGAAGCACAACCACAAATGGTGGGCCTACGGAAGGGACATAGTTATAACTGCTCATATTGTAATGTCTATTCGAGTACAAAGAGGGTCTCAAGGGGCCTGAAAACTGGTGGAAGCTCAACGACGAATGGTGGGCCTGCGGTCACGGGATGCAATAGTCTCCCATCGATGTTGTGAAGAGTAAGGCCGCAGCAGTCTCCCATCGATGTTCTAAAGAGCAATGCTACATTTTGTCAGGAGTTCGGCCCGCTACATAGAAGCTATGACCTTGCACATGCAACCCTCATCAACAAGGGCCACTACATCATGGTTAGTAATGCATCTTTCTTTTAAAGATTTTTCCATCTAGAGGTTTAAGGTTCGATTTGCTCTTACACCTATCGCTATGTTGCATCAATGAACAGGACGAACTGTTGTATTCCATCAGTGAATTGGACAGACTGCTGTGTTGCATTTCAAAAATGTAAAATTTTCCCCACAACATTTTTGTTGCATCAGTGAACTAGACAAATTGCTGTGGACGGACTGCTGTGTTACATTTCAAAAATGTAAAATTTTCCCGTCTTTCCCCTCTAGAAAATAAACATTTCAAAAATGTAAAATTAACATTGAAGAATATAGAAAGTAAAGTAATGATGCATAAGAACCAATTATTATCTCCATTAGAGTTCATCATTTATATATAATATATATGAATGAAGTAATCTTAAATTTTAATTTCAAGACATTTTTCCAAAAAATGTAAAATCTCCATTATACTGCATCATTTATATACTAAATACAGGAATTTAAATTTCCATTAGACTGCGTCATTTATATACTAAATCTCCATTAGAGCATTTTAGAGAAAGCATCAAACTGTTGAAATGACATTCTCTTAGGAAACCTAACTGAGGAATTCGGGGAATTCGGGCAAGATGGTGTTGGAATTTTGGATAACCAGAGATTGAACCTACTTCTAATGGAAAAATAAATATTAATTTCTCTTGAAAATTGATAATTACAGGAATCGCGGTACCGACCTTTACGAAAATTCCATAACCAAAGAAAAAATTACAGTAATCGCAGTATTGGCCACTAAGAAAATTCCTTCACCAAACAATAAAAGGAAAATTTTAACCACGATATGAAAATTCATAGCAAGAGTAAAAACTTGAACCGAAATATAAATTAAATTGCTAATAATTTCCATTCATCCGAACACAAAATTATACAGATTTCAACATTTTACAAAGCTCCATGCTTTGCTGACATCGTGCAGGGAGAAAAAGAGGTTGCAATTCATCGTAGCCATCCTTGTTTAAAAGATTTCAAAATACAACATATTAAAACAAAAAAGAATTCCTTCAAATCACACAGATCCGAATTCTGGCAATATCTCTGGCACAAACCTCAGGTTCCAGTAGAAGATTTAGTTAACTCAAAATCTAGAGACGTCACATATATACAATTTTGCCTTTTACATGGATAAGGGATCTGGTAGAAGACCAAGGCTCTAATTTAAGAAATAGAGATATTTAGAGGAGAAGACTAAGGCTTTAATTTAAGATCTAGAGATATTTAGAGTGTAAGTCTGTTCCTTTTAAACAGTGAAACAATCAGTTGACTGACTTTTCTGGTAGGGAAAAAAATCCACACTGCAACATAAAGCCAATTAAATTAACTTATGGCCAAGAAAAATATTTATTCAATAATTCGTGATTAGGGTCATCTTAGACTTTCTGCTTGTCATCATCCTCAAATTTGATAATATTTTTTGCGGATGAAAAAGTGTGTCATGTTCACTAAAACTAAACTGTATCAATGATTTTGTTTGCCACGAGATAGTCGCTCCCTGAAACGTTGTGCCTTTTTCTTTCCAATGATGTTTCTTACAACAAAATTGCGATTGATTCTCACAACAAAATTCAATATTTGGACCTATAACAGTTTAATTGTGTGTGTAATATTGTAATTATTAAACAAAATTTATGTATTGATTCTATAAAACTTTTGCAAATCTGGTATATGCCTGAGAACTGTAACCCTTGAAAGAAGGGACAGTATGGGGAGGGGTCTCTAGCTTTACAGGGAGGTTCCAGTAATGAAACAGGAGGGAAAAGAAAATTGCCTCTGAAGCAGTCATAATAAAAGATGACACAATGGAAGTAGAACAAAAACTAGTCCGGTATCATCTACAGGAAAGTGTGCCTATGCTAGAGAAGACAGGGCAAAATGGGAAATACTAGAACAAGATTTGAGGGCTAGAACCTCTCTGCCCAAACCTGTTTCCATTGCTCAACGAGGTGGTATTTTTCGTGCCTACAACCTGCGGAACCTCCACCGAGTCCTTGACACGGATACATATTAGGCCGGTAGGTAATAGGAAGGGAAACAGACCTTATGGCCGAGAGGGTTAACCCTAAACCCCAATTTATTGAAATCATAGCTGTTGTTACAAAGATAATTCAATCAAAACAAAACAAGACCTTGAATGCGAAATATTATATGAATACAGTAAGAGTTAATTGACTATAACTAGTTCTGGAAAATAAAATTTATGTTATGTATAGGAGAAAAACCCTTGTCAGGTGAAATGGGTTGTCGAAGGGGTGGAGACCAGGCTGCCGAGTGCACAACTACCGAGTCCAGTCCCCTTTGAACCTCTATTCAAGTTCCTCTATTCAGGTATAAAATGAACCAGACTAAACTCCAATTTCCATTCTTAAAATTGTCTAAATTCAGGAACTCAATACATTCAACAAGACATCAAGAATCTAAAGCATAAAATTCTATAAACACATATATAAAGCATTCAATGAAATACCATAAACCCATAGGAAAAGAGTGTGGAATCCAGTTTCACAGTTAACAAGTAGCAAACCCTCTTATGGGTCGAAATTGTGAAGAGGCTCTACATTTGTCTGAATAAAAGTTCAGCAAAACTCACAAAAAGGAAGCCCACAATTCTTAACCTATAAACTACCCGACCACAAGCAAATCAACACTTGTTTATAGCCAGGATATAGTTGCAGCAGTGCTACCGGTGCCCAAATTGCTTAAGGAGCAATACCTATCACATACAAAACAAATAGACAATGGAAACCAATTTCACTGTTAACCACTAGGAAACCCTCTTCTGGGTCAAAATTGCAAAGAGGCTCTACATTTGTCTAAATAACAATTCAACAAAACTCACAAAAAGAAAACCCACAATTCTTAACCTATAAACTAAACAGCCGCAAGCAAATCAACACCTGTTTATAGTCGGGATATAGTTGCAGCAGTGCTACTAGTGCCCAAATTGTTTGAGAAGCAATGACTGTCACATAGAAAAACAAATTGGGGTGAGAATCGCAAGGAAACTAAATGAAGGGATAAGTTGTAATTTAAAGAGCAGGAACAGAATCGTAAGTAGCTCACCGCTTATAATAGGAAACTATGTCATTTGCACCTCAAAACTGTGTAGGTTACCTTCTATTAACCCTGACGTAAAACCGAAGACCAGTCACCTATATGCTCCCTTCTATCCAATTGAGGGCTCAGAGAGAGCTCAGAAAAATAAACCATAGCCGGAACTACCAATGGTAAAGATTGAGACCTGTCTAACCAAATGGGTGAAAGAACCTACGTTGGTTCACTTGGTTAACATGGGAGATGCCAAAACAATAGAGCCCCTGACGCCAAGTCAGCTTGGCCATGAGGAGCCAAACTGAGGGCACGACTTCCCGTGTTTGATACCCTAACTGATTGTGGAAGAAGGTGGACCTTCGGATTAGCTCCAAAAAAGACAATGGTTCAGATGTACCTAGTTGTCCCCCACGATGACCGACAAATGTCACCCTCACCTTCTTTGCGAACCTTCGGGCAAACCTTATGGTGCATAGTTAAGTTGCAATGTGTATTGGAGCATGACGGATTATGGTATGGGTTGTAATAACATTTCAAGCAGGTATGGTATGCCATCCATTAACCAAAGTATCAGAATACCATAATAATTATTCAAAGAACGCATATACTCCTAGGTGTTTAAGTATATGGTAATAATTAAAAAAAAATATTACTTATTTCTGATTGTGTTAAAGTATTAGGTTTTACATGTTACAAGTGGATACAAACAATAACATCATTATGTGCATATTTACATGTTTATTGGGTTGTCTCTATCATTTTACTAATTATAAAACGCTCCACGTAAGTCGAATAGAAATGCTCCGGATAACCAAGAAGGGGATGTATTTGCAAAATCCCAAAAATCACAATGCATCACCAATTCATTTGCTTATGTCATTTTCCCAAATAAATGGGAAATGAAATCATTATATATAGGTTAATAAGGTTATATAAATTAAATAATTGATAAATATAAATACATATTAATTTATGATAAGTATTAAATTTATTATATTATTAACTAGATCAAATATTTAGAATTATAATTTTTTTTAAAGTTTAGTACTAAAAAAGATTTACATATTGAAATTCTTCTTTTTATATGAATTTAACTAATCCCAAATTTGGGTTTTGAATTTTATGTTTCTTTTTTTGAGTTAATTACATTTACTATTTTTACTTCAATTCTCGTACATTTTTAATACTATTTTTTCAAATGAATAGAATGACTTAAATAAATAAAACTTTATAAAATACTTGAAGTTTAATTAATACTTATTATAATTTAAGATATTTATTTCACACTTAAAGAAAAATAGTTGATTGTGTTAAGAATTTCCAACTTCATCTCACTATTTCCAGGACATTTTTCAAAAATATATTAAATAATTGAAAAATATAGAAAGTAAAGTAAATACATGAATTTAAGTAATCTTATACATTAATATAATTATTAAAGGTTTAATTAGGGTAAAGTAAATTGAAAAGAAATGAGGACATAAGAAAGATGGGAAGAAGATAAGAAATGGATGGTGGGTTTTTGATGAGGTAAATTTACAGAAATTATAATTTGAGAAAAAGATGAGGTGAGTAAAAATTACCAATTTCCTAAAACATAACATATAATAAAAAAATAAACACAAATAAAAAAACAAAATTACATAAAATTTTGATTTTTTCTTGTATGTTATTATTTCTTATCCCATTGCCTTATCCCATTGCCTTATGGCATTTTTTTTACAACATACAAATACTAGTCATATGACTGCACTAGAAAATATCTCCACCAAATAACAGTTAAGTTCATACACCTCAATACTTCATCCAAAAACCTCGAATCTCCAAGTGGTGGTTGCTCAACAAGAGTCCACCCACCCCTCAGGCATGCTAAACGGTCTTAACTTTTTCATGCCAATCTCTAATAGCTTGCTCCTAGGCCGTTGAATACACGAGTGACTCCACGTCTGTGGGAACCAGGACTTACATAGCCAATAACGCGAGAATCCCTAAGCTACTTCCAAACCTTAACATCTGTACTCGCTGTTGTAGGCCGAGAGACGAGAATCCCTAATTTTCACTCTCTTGTTCCAATTAATATCTTTACTCGCTGTTTACCTGAATTTTCAGTAGAATCGAACCACGTTCAGAGGCATGGCAAACATGGCCAGCGGCAGCAGGATTCTGACCATAGGAGGAACAGGCTACATTGGTCGTCATATATCCAAAGCTAGCCTCGCTGTCGACCGTCCCAGAATTCTGACAATTGGAGGAACAGGTTACATTGGTCGTCAAATATCCAAAGCTAGCATTGCTCTCGGCCATCCCACCTTCCTTCTTGTTAGAGAGTCCACCGCTTCTAATCCTGAGAAGGCTACGCTTCTGGAATCTTTCAAGGCCTCAGGTGCCACTATACTCCATGTAAGTGCTCTGTCTGCCTGAGTTTCTGTTCAAATCTCACTGATCTGTACATGCAGGTTTTTAGTGATTACCTCATTTGGTCCTTTCCTGTACTGGTGGTGAGCATCGATGAGCATAAACTACTTGTGAAGTTGATTCCTCATTCAGAAATGGTCATTTGATCATAACCTCATTTGGTCCTTTCCTGTACTGGTGGTGAGCATTGATGAGCATAAACTACTTGTGAAGTTGATTCCTCATTCAGAAATGGTCATTTGATCATAAATGACGATCTGTGCGCGGCAGTTCTCTGTTTCTTTGCCGTGGGTATTGTATTTGTCATTCTTTCCTGTAATGGGTTATACATTTTCAACTAAGTTCAGCGTGCGAGTATTGTTTATTGTTTATTTTCTTGTGGGAGGGCTCATTTTCTCATTTATTGTAATGGGATGGATCAGCATAAGGTAGTACTGCATTCTTATTTCCTTATGGGCACCATTTTATCATTCATTGTAATGGGTAGAGTTCTGAATATCATACCCTTACTGTTTTTTTTACTTGTGATATGCTTATTTGATTTTACTCTACTGAGCTGTCATGTGTGGTCAGTATAAATTCTCTCCATTTGGTTTTTTTCTGTGTTTTCCATGGATTTGCTTATTTCATATATTGATTTGATGGAAGTGATGAGTACATTTTGTATCCGTAATGTTTTTCCATTGTAAATTTGATTACGCCATTCCATGGTGAATGGATTTTAAAGACTAAGCCCTATAAATTGATCCACTGCTGCTTTGTTCTTCTGGGCATCCGATTATATATCGTTTCTCCAAGTGGGTTGTGAGGACTGAGAATGACATACTAGTTTTCTAATTCTTCTTTTTCCCCCTTCTTGATGGTATGCATATTTGGTTCTTTTTTGTGATTGATTATTTGGATTCCACTATGCAGGGGTTCTGTTATAGATTTTGTCAGTCTTCATCTGAAAAGAAATGTGCCCTGCCATCCTGTATTTCGAACAGTCATTGTGGGAGTAGGTGTTTATCTAGGAGCTCGCTTTTCTTGAATATGCCCAGATGCATGCCCTGATATAGGATCATCAATTTGCAGGGATCTCTGGAGGACCAGGAAAGTCTTGTGGAGGCAATCAAGAAAGTTGATGTTGTTATCTCAGCTGTAAAGGAACCAACGGATCAGCTGAATATCATCAAGGCCATTAAGGAGGTTGGAACCATCAAGGTATATAGTACTTTCGATAAGCTTTGGAACTTGCTTGTATGGGCTATATGCGGGTAGCAATTCCAAATGTTTCTTCACAACTTTTGGTGATGATATATACAGAGGTTTCTGCCATCTGAGTTTGGGAATGATGTCGATAAAACCCATGCAGTGGAGCCTGCAAAGACTATGTTTTCTACCAAAGCTAAAATTCGCAGGGCCATTGAGGAAGAAGGTATCCCTTACACATATGTCTCTAGCAACTGTTTTGCTGGGTATTTTTTACCAAGTTTGGGGCAGTCGGGCCTTAGTGCCCCACCAAGGGATAAGGTTGTCATAACTGGAGATGGAAATGCCAAAGGTGCTTACAATGTTCTCTCTACTCAAAAACTTTATGTTTTATGACTAGCATTCTATCATGTACTTTTGAGCAGTTGTTAATCCATCCTACACTGGATACGCAGTTGTTTTTGTGAAGGAGGAGGATGTTGGAACATTTACCATCAAGGCGGTGAATGACCCTAGAACTCTAAACAAGATCTTGTATTTGAGGCTTCCTGCCAATACCTATTCTCTTAACGAGCTTGTAGCTCTGTGGGAGAAGAAGATTGGCAAGACTCTGGAGAAGACCTATATACCAGAGGAAGAGGTGCTGAAAAAAATTTCAGGTTAGGATTTGGAATATATTTCTTTCTTCTCCTCCCATTTGCAGATTTAATGCAAATCTCTTTTCGAAGACTTTTGTGCATCTATTTGCTTGCATTATGAGTGTTAGAGTGTAGATACTTTTGATTGGTAGACGTTGGTGGAAATGTGGGAATAATAAGTTTATTTTTGTTGATTCCTTTAGAGTGAATGAGTGACTGAGCCCTTGAACATTGCTCGTGTGTGATGCAGAGTCGCCATTCCCAGTCAATATTATGTTGTCAATTGGCCACTCTATTTTTGTGAAAGGGGATCAAACAAATTTTGAAATTGGACCTGATGGTGTGGAGGCCAGTCAGCTCTACCCAGAGGTGAAATACACTACTGTTGAAGAATACCTCAACCAGTATGTCTAAAGTTGATTGTGAGAGGTGCTTGGTAGAATAATAGTGAGGAAGTGTCTTTGTCCAGTTCAGATAAGGCCTGTTGCCACCGTTGGAATTTCAGTGATTGATATGAGTATTATGTTAATTGTGAAGCAAAATTCGGGCAGTCTCTAGAAATTGCTGGAAGTAGTTCTACTTCTAATTCTTCATTGATGAAGAATAAACATTTAGTGCTCAGCACAGTCAAGGTGGTAGCTAGGATATTATTATAATTCATGGAAGCAGTTCTACTTCTAATTCTTCATTGGTGAAGACTAAACATTTAGTGCCCAGCACAGTCAAGGTGGTAGCTAGGATATTATTATAATTCATTAAAGCCCAGAAATTTCTAGCGAAAGTCCTCTCTGGAATTGTATGTATTTTTGGATATTTCTTTGGAAGGCTCTAAGATGCCTCAGCTTCTCAGTATATGAATCAAGTTCTCTGTGTACATAGAGAGAGAAGAATTGAATATATTTAAAAACTATTTTGGCTACCTTTGTTTTTTTTCTCTGATCCTTTGTTCCTCTGCGTGTCATTGAAGTAGTGGGGATCTCTTGATCTGTGCCTAACAATTGGTATCAGAACGTTAGGCTATTGGCTGTTTGTGGGGTCTAATCGAGCAGCCCCAAGTTATTGTTTGAGTTGGGTTCTGTTGAGCATGGAGACAGCAGCACTGAGTGACATGGAGAAATTAAACATGGCTAATTTTTCACTATGGAAATTGCGGAGGATATATTAATTTTGAAGATTGCTACAACTCGTCAGTATTTAACAAAGAATGTCTACTTTAATGTGGGTGAAGAGAAAGCAGCTGGAGCTCTATTGCAAAAGTTGCATGATCTATACGAGAAAACCATGGCATCGAATAAGGTTTTCTTAATGAAGAAATTATAAAACCTCAAGATAAAAGAGGGTGCTTCAATAGTGAAGCACTGGAATGACTTCAATGTAATTACCAGCCAGTTTGCCTATGTTAAAATCATTTTGGATGTTGAGATTAGAGCCGTCTTACTAATATGCTCCCTGCTGGATAGTTGGGATAACTTGATTGTGACTATGAGCACTTTGACACCTATAGGGACTTTGAAATTTGATGGTATTAGCAGTTTCTTAATGAATGAGGAGCTGTCACATAAATCAATTTCAAAAAACTAGGGAGGAGAAGCCCTAACTCTAGTTGATCATGGTACGAAATTGACTAAAACCATCCAGGTTGTTCAAGGTCAAGAGACGGATCAAAATCGAAAAAAGGAAAGCCCACTTGTTATCACTGGAAAACCAGGACACATGAAAGAGAGTGCCGAGCTTGGAAGTGAGAACAGAAGGATCAAAAACCAGCAAACATAAATGAAGGTGAGACCATTGTTGTAGTTTCAAATGGTAAGGCTTTATTTACTGTTTCAATGGAAGATGCATGTTTAAACTTCATATACCTCCTGCTGTAGCATTGATTGGATTCTTGACTTTTTGGGTATCTCACTTATGTAATCTCAAGCAAAAATAGTTTTGTTGCATATAATTGTCTTGAGATAACATGCACTCGGGAAAAATAACTTTTGCCGCATTGTTGGAGTGACAGTGTTATGAATCAAACACATGGAAGACCAAAAGTATACACTATGCAAAACAATGTAAACATGGAGCACAACTCCAAGATGGATAAGAGAAATATGTTGCACAATAACTCCTTAAAGAATAGGAAACCTTTTCCAAATGCTCAAATACATTCATACATCCAAATTACATATCCTCCATAATGATGACATCATCTCTATATTTAACTATTCATACATTGCACAAATGATGTCCAGATCGATACAAAGCATGGACACGGTATTTTTGTTGATACAGGTTAGGCATGTTCTAGAGATGTGCGTGACTTTGATCTCTGTAGGAAAATTGGATGATGAAGGTTGCTCCACAAGTTTTGGAAAAAGTGGCTGGAAAACTAGTAAAGGGGCATTGCTCATGGAAAACTAGTAAAGGGGCATTGCTCATGGCTAGAAGATCCATGACAACAACATTGTATACAGTAAGAGCAGTAGCAGAAAAATCAAAAGTGGTTTTTGTTGTAAAAGAAGAAATCTTGGCAGATTTATGGCATAAGCGCTTGGGTCACCTGAGTGTAAAGGGCTTTACAATTTGTTAACTAGTTTGAAATCCTATAATCTTGACTTTGTGAGCATCACATATATAATAGGCAACAAAGGGTTTCATGTATTACAAATGACCCTGAACAGAAAATAGATTTGTTAGAATTTATATGAATTGATACATTTTGATGTGTTTGGGCCAATAAACATTAATTCATTAGGAGGAGCCTCATGCTTTGTCACATTTATAGATAATACATATAGGAAAGTTTGGGCCTACCCTATGCAAAGAAAAGGTGAGGTATTCAAGATATTTCAAAATTTTCATGTTATGGCAAATATTGTTCCAATGTAATCAAAGAATATTGTAACAGGTTTTGAATAAAACATTAGAAGACTATCCCTCTTACTCCTCAACATAATGGCACTGCAAAAAGAATGAATTGCACTATTATGAGAAGGTGAGGAGCTGTCAGATTTTGGATTGGAAAAAACATTTTTGAGAAAAAGCGATAATGGCACTGCAAAAAGAATGAATTGCACTATTATGGAGAAGGTGAGCTGTCAAATTTTGGATTGGAAAAAATATTTTTGAGAAAAAGTGATAAAAACAACTTGCTACCTCATAAATTGATCTCTTTCTATGACTTTGGATAGTGGCATTCTTGAAAAGGTTTGGACTAATAAAAAGGTAAACTATTCTCACCTAAAAATCTTTGGATGTGAAGCACTTGTGCATATTTCCAAAGAGCATACCAGTAAGTTAGATGATAAACCCATGAAGTGTATTTTTTGGGATATGTAGATGGTGAATTGGGTTATTAATTAAAGGATCCAATTAAGCAGAGATGCCATATTTAATGGGTTGGAGATGTTTAAGAAGTCTATAGGTAATATGGAGGTCAAAAAATTGTTGGCAAGTTTGTTAACAAAAAATAAATATTCCAATGTGGTAAGAAAATGGGCATATATTCAAGAAAAAGCTAAACAACAAAAGGAGAATGATGAACACGAAGAAGAAGAAATTGTACAACTTTCAATACAAGAAGTCCAACTTGAAAGTACACCACCACAAATGGCCCACAGATCTACTAGGTCCTAGAAGCTTTCACAAAGGTCCTAGAAGCTTTCACAAAGGTATCCTCCGTAATTGATGAAAGTGAACTTGATTGTTTTCAAGAGGCTTGTAACGCTAAGAACAATAAAGAATGGAATAAAAACAATGGAGGAAGAAATGGGTCCTTGTTGGAAATGGAAACTTCGGAATTGGTAAAGCTTCTAGAAGGAAGAGGAGATTTATATGGATCAGCTGGAAGGTTCCAAAATAAAAGATAAATAAAACTTGGTTTGTATGTTGTAGAAGAGGCTATAAGGATTGAAACATGAACCTCGGCAATGGTATGGAAATTGAAACTTTTAAATTGGTAAAGCTTCTAGAACCAAGAAGAGATTTATATGCATCAATTGGGAGGTTCCAAAATAAAAAAACAAATAAAACTTGGTTGTGTGTTGTAGAAGAGGCTCTAAGGATTGAAACATGAACCTTGGCAATGGTATAAGAAATTTGATTCATTTATATTGGAACAATGATTGATAATTTGTAAAAGGTATGGCTAAGAAAAATACATTATATTATCGCTGTGTGAATGATATGTTAGTTATTGGACATGATAAGGATATGTTAACAAATTGAAGGATTCCAGCGAGTAGTTTACAATGAAAGATTGGGTTTGACATAACAAATAATAGGCATGAAGATCATACATGACAGAAAGGAGGACAAAAAATGTGGTTATCACATGAAAAATATATTGAGAATCTACTTAATAGAATTAATATGAAGAATGCCGAATTGGAACACCTTTTGCATCCCATTTTAAACAAAGTGATGATTTGTGTTCTTGTGATGATAAGGAGAAAGAACAAATCAATAAAATTCTTTATGCTTCAGTGGGTGGTAGTTTGATGTATGCCATTGCATGTATTTGACTAGATATTGCACATTCAGTGGGAGTAGTATGCAGGTTATTTGCAAATCTGGGCAAATAATATTGGCAAGTGGTAAAGTGGATTTTGAGGTATTGCAAGGATACTTGTCATTATTGTTTATGTTTTGGCGATAAACAATAATGACACTATGCTTGAGGGTTATATAGATGCAAATATGACTGGAGATGTGGACATTAGAAAGTCCACTATTGGTTATTTACATACTTTGCAGGTGCATAGTTTCTTGGGTGTTTAGACTATAGAAAGTAGTATCCCTCTCCACAACAGAGGCAAAGTAGATAGTTGTAATGGAAGTTTGCAAAGAGATGTTGTGGATGCAATGATTCTTAATAGAGCTAGGAATAAAAGCAAAAATCTGCTATATTGTGACAATTATGGCATCATTCATTTAGCATAACCCTAACATATCAGACCAAGCATATTGACCTTAAGGTACTATTGGATTTGACAAGTATTCGAGGAAGGGAATTTTAACTTGGAAAAAATACATTTAGATGAGAACCTTGTTAATATGCTTACTAAAATTCTGCCAAGAAACAAGCAAACACTTTGTTGAAGCTCGACAAGCTTGGGGGTTACTTAATGAGTACGCTTGGGAAAGGATCAATAGAAAGTAGTTCATCTACAACTACAGTTTATTATTCGGGGGCTTCCATTTAGCTTCAAGTGGGAGAATGTTAATTGTGAAGAAAAATTTGGGCAATCTCTACAAATTGTTGAAAGCAGTTCTAATTATCCATTGGTGAAGACTATACATTACCACTCAACACAATCAAAGTGGTAGCTAGGATATTATTTTAATTCATTAAATGGCTAGAAAGTTTTAGCAAAAGTCCTCTTTTTGTTTTTTGATATCTATAGAAATCAACAATGGAGCCTGTGTTGTACTCACTTGATACAAGATTGATTTCTATCACTAACACTATAACCTCTTGGTGCTCATGTATACCCCTTCCCTAGACACAGATTAATTAGAAATATTTGAACCTTGGATCTAATAATTTACATAATACTTCATAGCAAAATCAAGCCATTATTAATTGAGCTGTCCTAAAAAAAACTGAAAATCTTCTTTAAAATTATATACATTTAATACCTACACTACTCACATATGAATAAGCTTTTATATATGTAATTTTTTGTTATCTATATAGTGGATTGAGAAGAATTAAATATATTCCCTTTTTTTTGGCTATCTATATATTAGATTGAGAAGAATTAAATAGATCTAAATTCTGTTTTGACTATCTCTTTTTCATTTTTTTCCTATAACTCTTCTATTCCTCTGTACGTCACTAAACGAGTAAGCAATCTCCTGATTTGAACCTGAACACATTAAACAAAGGTCACCGTCCTCACATTCTTGAATTAAAGGTAATGGAGACAGCTGTGGCAAATGTTGAAATAATTTGTAAGGTAGATGGTGACTTTTATTCTGTACGTTAAGGGAGTTGTGTGGCTAGCCAATTAAGAACTAGGAGGATAAAAATACTTAAGTTGTAAGATCATAGTGTTTTATTAAATATTTTTGAATATTTAGAATTTTCTAAGAACTAGGAGGATAAAAATACTTAAGTTGTAAGATCATAGTGTTTTATTAAATATTTTTGAATATTTAGAATTTTCTAAGAACTAGGAGGATAAAAATACTTAAGTTGTAAGATCATAGTGTTTTATTAAATATTTTTGAATATTTAGAATTTTCTATATGCATTTATGAGTATGCCAGAGGTGCATTATCCATTGATATTGCGTTATTTAATCCAGTGGTTATATGTAAATCTTATGGAAGTTTAATCCAGTTGTTTATATGGAAAGGTTCATCTTCGAGTTTAGGAAAATTAGAAGAATAATTTCTACTTATTTATATGGAAATTAATAGGAAAATTAAAAAAAAATTAATGGTAAAATTAAAGTTAATTATTATTATTATATTATTATTATTTTTTTAAATTTATAATTAAGGTTGGAGTTAATATATTTATTAATATTAATATAGATTTATCTTAATCACAACTCTAAGGATATGTGTGTGTATTT
Organism: Pinus taeda; assembly: GCA_000404065.3. Lineage (NCBI taxonomy): Eukaryota > Viridiplantae > Streptophyta > Pinopsida > Pinales > Pinaceae > Pinus > Pinus taeda. The sequence continues at coordinate 51,922 of APFE031015562.1, forward strand.
TTTCATTATTTAAATTGCAGTTTTGAATGTATAAATGGATTCAAGGCTTTGAAAATCCTCTTAAGCACTTGATTTTGTGGATTCCTATTGAGTTGAGGCTAAATCAAAGTTTGAGGCTTTCAACCTAATTAATAATGATTGTTTGGAGTGACATTGATCATTGTTGTGCCAAGGGATTTATGGTGATCACACCACTTTCTCATGTCGTAGGGTATTTGTGAGACTTTTTGGAGGGTTTTACAACATCTTTTATGGTCAAACTTGCTTAGAATCTCACAGGGATTTGCTTGAATCACAATCTTGAGGTGTGAAAGCTCCACAATCTAAGTTCCCAAGGGTTCTTCAGGGTGCTGAATTCATATGTGTAGTCAAAAACCCAGTTTAAACAACAAAAAATAAGATTTCAAAAATCAATAAATAAATAAATAAAAATTAAAAAATAAATTGTTGGATTCTAGCCAAAATCTCTAAAAAGTCTAATAGTTAGACAATGTCCTTTCTCATTTACTTATTCACCTTCTTATACTTCACCTTTTCATGTAGCTTTGACATTTTGTCTTCAGGTTGGTTAAATTTTCTTTATCATTTGTTTTTAGAGTTGGAATTTCCTTCACCCTTCTTATATTGTGATTGATTTCTAACCACCAACATTTTCTTATCCATTTACCAAAAAAATTGCTCAATCTTGTTGATATAATGGTAAGGAATGTTTTGTGAATAGATGTTCAAAAACTCATTTTCTATTTAGATGTATCTATATAGGCTATTGCAATATTTTTAGAACTAAGTGCTACTCTGTTCATGGTGTTGGACCCGCCAACATGTCAGGGGATCTCCCCGGTAAGAAGTCCTGACTAGAACTTAGACCATTTGGAGTAGGAGTCCCAGCAGTGGGTTGTACAATATCACCTTGACTGCGGTTGCGTGCAGTGGTAAGTAAGATTTCCTTGTTGGAAGCAAGGGTGTAACCTTGTAGCAAGTCAAGGAAGGTGCATGAAAGGCTCTAACACATGGAAGGGGAGAAGAGTGCATCCCTTAGAAGCCTGTGACAGCACACAACTTGAAAGGGAACACATGAGCTGAAAGACATCATGAGATGGAAAGCGGAATAGTCGACGATACAAAGTGATGGATTATACCAACAACACACTTTGATAAGATTCATGCAAACACATACGAAATAGTCCATACATACATGCGTAAATTACAGCTACATACATCATTAGAGTAACTAGGATAGCCGAACTACAATAACAATACATGCATGAAAATCCAATCATACATACAACCATGACAACCACTAGCCCTGATAGCGGAACATTATAGTTATTGTTGCCTGCTCCTCCAAAGATATGTACTAGCTCTGCACTGTGGAGAAGTCAAGGCTCGTTACAATACACTCCAAGTTTTCTCTAAGTTATACCTATAGGAACGTTGGCTCCCAAAAGCCTTTATAATGAGTTATGAGGTTCTATAAATAGCAAAGGGTGGGGTGACCCTTGACATTCCCCTTTGTGACTCTTCAACTACCCTCATGACTCTTCACTTACACATGACTGTTTACATTCTACTATTGACACTTGGTATTTCACTTTTACAACATGTTTACAATACAATTTGCACATGTACCCATGTGAGACAAAATGGGCTTGAGTAAGCCATACAAGACATCACTAGGACTCAGACAGTTGTGGGAAGACTAACTCTTCGACATCCTCTCGATGATCTATGGTGGTGAACTGATGCCAAGCTTGGTAGCCTATTATGGTGTCTGCGTATTTTGTGGTGACATCATTCTGAAAGCGAATCCTTACCTCCATTGCATCCGGGTACACTGATTTGGCACCTCTGTCCAACTCGTCAGATAGCATGCGCATCATGGTCTTGAGTGCAACCGGACCAATGACACACTGATGCATAATGTCTGCACTGGTGGCTATGCGCATCAACTGATCGAAGTACATGTCTAGCTCTTGTCGGACTTGGTTCTTTTCTTTCGCCTTGGTGAGTGTGCCAATGGATGGGATTGCATGCATGCGCACAATGACATCCGTGCTCTTGAACCCTCGTGCATGTGAAGCTTGTAAGTTGGTGATGAGTTGTGGGAGTTCCTCATAGTTCTGGATCTAACTCCAGATGCGTGCCTTCAACTCCACTGCCTTTGGCTTCATTATCTTTGGCAAGTGCAACGTGGCTCCCTTGTATCTCATTGTCCATATTTGCATGTGACGATAGTAGTGTGTATGTCTGACAAGATGCGTGCTCTCCTAGCACAACGCTACTGCCAACTAGTGAGATGGAAAACTGACTTATGCACAGTGAAAAACCTGAAGTACAGCCTGTTATAACACCATTTACGACCCTTGGTAGATTTGATGCTCTATGATATGGCCTAGGGCAACCCTTCCCTACGAGACTTGGTCCAAATTCTAAAAAACAATGTTTTAAATCCCATACACAATTTTTCCCTGTATAAAGCACATGTACACGTGGGTTAGTCTATACCCAATCCGTTTATATGTGTTAAAACATTAAAAAATATATAATCTCCCTTAATTTGGGCGGAGTTTACGGGTTTGACCTGATACTCACCTACTATAACCCGTGGCCCCACTGTTTCCCAATTGAAAAAACTAATTTGGAGAAGTATAAATAAACCTTCGTGGGAAGGCCTAATGGAGGAGAAAGGATTAGATATTGATATTATAGTTGATTGCATCCCTTATCAAGTATGAAGATATCCCTTTGCCTTCTGCACTCCCAAGTCATAGGAAACCCCTGTTTCCTTCTTTAGATGTCCATCATCCCTTCATAACATCCTTGTGTATACTTATGGAGGAGGATTGTTGAAGCCTGGGCAGGATGGATCCAGAGGATGGTTTCACTTGGAGCCGACAGACGACTCAGGTTGTAGTTCTTCCGTATTTTCTTTAGCTTACATCAATAAAAAGGCGATGTCTTGTTCCTGATGATTATGGTCTTTATGCATTAATTAATGTTATGATTTGCTTATAAAATCTTATGTTAATGCTTATTTGCTTACATGCTTATATGATCTAACCCTTATATCATGAACATGCTTTCTATTACTGTTGTTGTATATGCTTTGCTTGAATGAGTTGCAGGTTTTAAGGCATTAGTAGAAACAAAGGGTTTGGACTCTACGGGAACGACCTCAAATGTAGGACTTCCGGGTAATACCTCCTCATCCTAATTCAATAGTTTAAAGTATATGACTACTTGTTTGTGTGTCTCTTTATGATGTATGCCCTTCGTTCTATTGGGGTTCTCAACCGAAGAGCCTAGGGTGATTCTACCCGTAACAGAATCGGCGACTCCATGGAGAAATCATTCTTTTTTTCCTAGATTGGGTTGTTTCTTCTTGATCAGGGCCTTCTTGATTGATTTCTTGCTTTTATAGTGTCTGTGACTTGTTTGCTTCCTGGGCATCAAGTCTGATCTTTTGGATCAAGCTTGGATTTTTTGTTTTTCTTGATTGAGCTTTATATATGCATTTCTCAGAGGATACAGTAGTGTATACACGCTAGTTTCTTCAAATAGACTCGTGTATACATGAATTTCCTATGTTTTAGTTGCGTATACATGCTCTTGTGTTTTTGCACAGTTGTGTATACCCTATTTTGAATACATTTTTCAAAATCTTTGGCCCAGTTAAGTTTTTTTCCTGGTGGTTTTTTCTGTTTTCTGGTCATTCACTGTCATTGAAGCTTTGCTTTCTTGCAAGTTTTCAATTTCTAATCTTCTTCTTGTTAAAAAACCTAGTTAACCTAGGGTTTTCTCTTTGAGTAAAGTTTCAGTTTGGGCTTTGGGTTCAAGGCTTCTTGTGGAAGTTCTTGGTTGTTCTGACTTTGTAGAACAAGACACTGGTTGCAGTTTTGTTTATAATCCAATTTTTAGATTTCTTTGCTTTTCTTTCCTTTTTTGGTTGACCTATTTTGTTTTTGAGTGCCTCTTTGGAAATCTTGAAAGTCCTTTTTGACGTTCTTTGGATTTGTTGAAGTCTTTTACACTGCTGTTCAGATCAATCTCTGCAAGTCTATAGTCCTTTGTCATTTCAAGTTTGGTTATATTAATGATGTGCATAACTTGTGAATTTTTGGACTCTTTATGTTTGTTTTTGGTCTTTGAAGTTTAGTAGTCTTTGTGTTCTCGAAAACTTCTTTGGGTTCTTTAAAAAAGAAAAAGACAACCTTTCTTTTTATTTTCAGTTTTTTTTTTGGTTTCTTCATTAGTTTTGAGCAATTGTGATTTATTTATTTATTTATTATTATTATTATTAATTTAATTAATTTAATTAATTAATTAATTAATTAATTTATTTATTTTTTTCCGATTGGTTTTGCTTGGTTTCAAGGGAAGTTTGCCATTGAATTTGTGCCCTCCTTGTAGTCAAGTTGGCCTATTGATCTTGTGAAAGAACACATTTGCTTATTGTATGAGCATCCGTAGAATCCTGCACCACCATTATAGTTTGCATTAGGTTAGTTTTCACTGTAAGCATTTTAGTATTTTTGTTAGATTTTGAGTGTGTGGAGTGTGTTTCTAATTTTTTTTAATATTTTTTTGCTTTTATAAGTTTATTCATAGAACCTCATAGAAATCTCTTTTCATCGAAAAAAATAGCTGCATTTGCATATAGCTAAGTTTCTATTGATTTCTTTTGCATCAAAACACCATAAGTTCCACTCTCATTTTACCCGTGACTTAAAGAACAACTCTTTAAAATCAAGTGTTTAATTAAAAAGAACTAGATTTTTTTATTATTTGTCATTGATTACATCACCAAGTCTAGCTCTTTAGGGCCTTGGAATAGGTGAGTGAAGAGTTAACTGTCCAAGGCCACTCAAACTGTTAAACATAGATGTTGAATAATGAGTGAAATCTAGTGTCGTTAGAAAGACTGGGAAAGCTCCGTGACTGGGAATCAAGCACGAGGGAGAGTGAAGTCAAGGAAAGGGAGATACCCCTCTCCTACTTGTTGGATCTCACCTCGAGACTGTTTCGCCTAACTTTTGATATGAACAAGTGTCCATAGTTGTTATTCCTAGGGACCACATAGGTCATTACGGAGGGGAATCCCGCGACACCTAAGGTAGATGTTACATCACTTTCATTAGTACTTCTGGAGGGTATCCTTGTGAAGATTGGGTACTTACACCGACAAAGGATTTTGTCTAGAGGTTAGCATAACTGTTTCTGTCACCTTTGCTGGTAGGCCTGAGCCATCATTTTCCCAGACTATCTTTGGAAGGTCTTTGATTTCACTTTCTTGTATTTTGGTGTCCGGTCCTCATCACCCAAAGCGGAAATACTTGGAAGTTTCTTGATTGACTATATCTTCTAGGGACTTTGTTAGAGAGTGATCTTTGCTCCTAGTTGGCCATAGCTTTATAAATTCTTTGAGTCTTTAATTAGTTCTCTTAAAATAATTAAAAGTGCTTGATCGACCAGTTCGTCGATCCAGGAGGCTTCGTGGGCTTTCACCTACGAGTGTTGAGCCTTCTTCCAGAAGGTGTAGGAGCAATTCTGTCGGTGATTTCCAATCAATGGCAACAGATGTAACGTAGATTGATCCTCTAGTTCAAGCTATTGCTTCACGGAATAGACCTAGTGTTAGTTGAGATTTGGAGAGGAACACTCTAGTCCTTTCTAGAGTCCCCTTCCAATTGGAAGACATTATAGAGGTTGAAGAACTCCCTGAATCTCCTGTGAATCCTTCTTTTCCTCTCCCTCTTGATTATCCAGATGTTCTATTATACGTTGGGGTCCCGACCCATAGACATTCGAGCCCCAGTCTATATTGGTCTTTTCATTCGATGGCCACTGCTGGGAGCATGGTTTCAACTATGAGTGCTAGTAGTGTTCATACTCCTTTATCAGTACGAGGAGGAGGTACAATTTCCATACTTTCAATCACTCCTAGCACTGCAATTTTTCGCTGTACATCCATTCCATCTTCTAGTGGGGGCACCCAATCTTTTGCCTCCAACACTAGTTCTTTCCCCTTTGGAATACCTTCCAGCACAATTCCTTCGGTTCCCTTAACTTTTCCATCCGCTGCTTCCACGTCTATGACTTCCATGGCGAGTGGATCAAATTCTTTTCAAGGTTTCCATTTTGGGAGTGGTCACATACCACATTCTAACCCGTCTCTAGGATCAATACCTTTTCCCTCCATAGGTCAAAGTTAATCATTTCCAAGGATGGGCTAAGCCAACTATTAACAGCTTGGGAGCTGGGAATCAGTTCTCTTTTGGTCAACAGGGGAATATGTCATACTCCTCCATGAGTTCATTTCAGAGTTTTTCTCCCTTTGCTAATACATGGAACCCTTACCAAGGGTTATTTTCTCCATTTAATATCTCACTAGGGGGCAATTTCACTGGATATGAGATTTTTTTGGCGGGAGTTGGACAAACTACGAATTTGTCTAGGCCACAAGATTTTCCTTATGGTTCGGGAATTTCTACGAATCACCTCAGGCAACCTGATGCCTTCACAAATCTAGGATATTCTTTTCAGAACATTGGGAATTTTGCCAAGAGTGGGTGGAATACTCAAGATTCTCCACGCTTACCTTTCTTGGCAACTTTAAACTTCCCAGATCTATCAAAGTTGACTAATGATCCTATCTGATACAACTTTGTTTGGCCTCTGGTTCCAACCAAACTTCCATTGGACATAGCCAAATTCGAAGGGAAGACTGGTGAAGATCCGGGCGACCATATAACTACTTTCCATTTATGGTGTTCGCCGAACTCCCTGATTGATGATTCAATCAGGTTGAGACTATTTCAACACACCGAAACTTGGAATACAACTAAATGGTATATTGAACTTCTAGGGGGCACCTTTGCTTCATTTGGTGACTTGGTCACCATATTTATAAACCATTTTCAGTTGCTCATTCGTTATGATGCTGGAACTAAGCTCTTAGCTAATTTCCACCAAGACTAGGCAACCCACATTTCTGACTATATCCAGGAATGGAGAAGAAAGAGGCTTATTAAAGCCGATATTCCAAAAAAATTCCTTCTTGAATGGTTTCTCAAATATTTGTAGCCTGGAATATCTAAGGATGTATCGCTCTACGGTGTATTCACCGAAGAACATGCTAAGTTTAGAGCCCAACAACTAGAACTCATATATTCTCAATCTGGGATTCTTGAGAAAATCTTGCCTAATGCTCCTAGATTTAAGGTTGGTCTTGCCAAGCCTCGAATATCTAAGGATATATCGCTCTACGGTGTATTCACCGAAGAACATGCTAAGTTTAGAGCCCAACAACTAGAACTCATATATTCTCAATCTGGGATTCTTGAGAAAATCTTGCCTAATGCTCCTAGATTTAAGGTTGGTCTTGCCAAGCCGAAGCCGGGTCCCCATACCAACGGGCTAGTCGGATCAATTGATAATAGCACGACTAACCTGATAAACTAATTGCAACAGTTGTCTTTGCAAACAGCTTCTTCTATTCAGGCATCACCATTAGTGCCCATGCCTTCTCAACCTTCGTTTATCAATGCCATTCAAACTTCTAACCCCAAAGGAAACCAACAATCCGATGGGAAGAAAAAAGGACGTGGTAAGAAATAGAATCAGGATGGGAAAGGTAATGAAAATAAGCCCTGTAGTGATGCTTGGGGGGGTAACAAAGAGTCCAAGAAGAAGGTGAAGTTTCCATGCAAGTTATGCAATGGTGACCATTTGGCTCATCTTTGCCCAAAGATTCAGGATGCTTAGCGCTTGTTGGTTCAGCAAAGATATTCTAGCTCCCAGGCTGTGCTAACTAACCCTTTTCCCCAAGGGTAGCAATTGTTAGCTTGCGTGAATGCTAGTACTGATAGCCCCACTAGGGGCAACCAGGAAGGGGAAAATCCATTAAATGTTTATATGATGAGTTCACATATTAATTTTTTTACACAGTCACATGATTATGGTGAACCAGACTCATCTAAGGCCAAGAATACTCCTGATGTTTCAGAGCCACTCCATATCGAGAGGCCCGTAGTTGAGTCTATACCTCAAATGCCGAAAGTCTCTACCAAACGTTCGACAATTAACCCCAATTCTAAGTCAGCTCAGAGCTACTCCATTGCAGAACATCTAGCTCAGAGTCTTTGTGCCATGTAAGCTAGAGAGGTACTCCAGTCGTGCCCAACACAAAGGAGTGCGTTGCTTACTGTGATCGGAGCGGTTGATCCAAAAAATTATCTTGTTCTTACATTCAACACATTGAATATCAAGAAAAGACTCCCACATCATATGGTTTTTCAAATCAAATCTACATACCGAAAGACCAATATCTTTCGAACCGTAGTTGATGAGGGAGCTTCCGCATGTGTAATGTTCATATCAAGTTGGAAGGCCATTGGATCACCTTAGGCTGTTCCGTCACCTACGCTCTTAACAACATTTGATGGTCATTCTCATAGGCCACATGAGATTATTCCAACCTTTCCCGTTTGTGTTGGGGGCAAGGTTGTAAATATCAAAGTAGAAATAGTTGATGCAAATTTGGATTACAATCTCCTTTTGGGAAGAAATTGGATTTTCGAGATGGATGATATTGTATCATCGTTATCCCGCATCCTCTGTTTTCCTCATGAAGGGAGAATTGTAACGGTTGATTAGATGGATTATTCTCTGGGTGAATCCAATGCATCTTTTGAATCTATTGTTCCCTTGGTGAAAAATCCTAAGCAGCCTATTGAGAATTTAGGAGTTGGGATGTATTCTTCCTTAATGGGTACCTTTGATTTTCCTTCTCTTATTGCTCGAACTAATGCTATTTCATCTTCCAAGGCTCCTTCTTGAAGAGATTTCTTTAGAACTCATTATTTTTTGGATCCTTGGCCTTTACCCTCTTCTACCACCACCTTAGATGAGGGGCAAGTGGGTGGAATGAAATTTCCTATGTCTATAACTGAAATTGCTTATCAATCTATCATTAATACTATAGACTCCGATCCTACTCCTTTTTCACTAGAGGAGCTGGATGGGGATGTGGCTACGACCTGGACACTATATTCAACTTTTGCTATGGATTGCCTAAATTCAGAAGCAATTCTAGAAGCAATGATGGGTATTGAGAGATGTGGGATGATTTGCATCATCAGTCATATTTCCTCCCTGATATGCGAAAGGTAGAATTAAGCTTGTTCAATCCTTCGTCTACTGGTGATGTTCACACAGTTTTAAATCCTTCGGCTCCAACACAATTTTTTGCGAAGATAACATGTTTGTCATTTCAAAAACTGTTCCAGTGAACACCTCTAGGAATCCTAACCTTATCGAGAATGTCTTCATTGGAGCTGATTGTTCCCCTGAAGAAATTTGAACTTATACCGATCTCTTTAAAGAGTTCTGAGACGTGTTTGCTTGGTCTTATGAGAAAATGCCTAGGATAGATCCATCTATAGTCCACCATGAGATCAAGACATATGAAAATGAAAAACCTATTCGCTAGAGGCTTCGACCGGTAAACCATAGGAAATCAGCAACTATCAAAGTCAAGGTTGAAAAGTTTCTTAAGGTGGGTTTCATATACCTTGTTCCTTTAACTGAGTGGGTCTCGAATCCAATCCCCGTTGACAAGAAGCAAAGAACAATTCGTGTGCACATTGAATTTAGGGACTTGAATAAGGCTTGTCCTAAAGATAATTACCCCACACCATTTAATAATTAGATTATTGATGAGTGTGCGAGTAATAAGATTTTCTCTTTCATGGACGGATTTTCTTGTCATAATAAAATCACTATTCGTTCGGAAGATCAACATGAGACAACTTTTATTTGCCCCTGGGGTAATTTCACATTTAGGAAGATGCCTTTTAGCCTTAAGAATGTTGGAGCTACCTTTCAGCGGGCCATGTCATATGATTTCCATGATATCAAACATATTATCGAAGCCTGCTTGGATGATTTAGCTACTCGTTCTCAAAAGAGGATTAAACATGGCAAGCATCTTCGATTAACTTTTGAACGATGTCATTTCTACAAAATTCGGTTGAATTCGAATAAGTGTGTCTTTGCCATCACATCCAGTCATTTGTTGAGATTCATCATTTCTACTGAAGGGATTCATGTAAATCCATTCAAGGTTGAGGCAATACTTCAGTTGCCTCCCCCATCGACTATTTGTCGACTCTAAAATCTTCAAGGAAAAGCCAATTTCTTAAGGAGATTTATAGCTAATTATGTTGAGATTACTAAAGGATTTATGAGATTGATCAAGAAAGGGGTCCCATTTCTATGGGACAATTTCGCGTAACGCTCATTTGATGCTTTGAGAAAAGCATTAACCTCTACTTGTTTGTTGAGTCCACCTGATTATAGCAAAGACTTCCTTTTAGATTTCACTGCAACAAAATCAACTATTGGTATGGTTCTTGTTCAGGAAGATGATGCTTTCATTGAGCACGTAATCTATTATTTGAGCCGAGGCTTAGTGGGCCCTGAACTGCGATATTCTCCCATTGAGAAATTTGCTTTGGAAACTGTCCATGCTTTCCAACGACTTAGACATTATATTTTTCTTAGGAAAACTTTCCTCTTAGTAACCGTCAATCCATTTCAATTTGTACTCAGCAGGTGAGTGATTGGGGGCAAATATAATAGATGAATTGTCATTTTACAAGAGTTCGACCTCAAATTCATGTCAGCTAAGTCTAAGAAATCCTTAGTATTTGCAAAATTGATCTCAGAGTTTCCTTGTGAGGAAGAAATATTTTACGAGGAATCTTTTCCTGATGAACATTGTTTCCTTATTTCCTTGCAAGATCCTCAATATGGAGATATCATTATATATCTCCAGACTTCGAAGTTTCTGCTCACTTTTTCGAAGTATGAACTTAGAAAGTTACATCACTTGGCTAAAAGCTATATTATTACAGGGGACACTTTATATCGTTGCGGGATTGATTCAATCCTTAGACGTTGTTTAACCTTAGAAGAAGTTGATTCTATGCTAAATGATTGCCACAATGGAGCTTGTGGTGGTCATCTATCTAGGCTTGCAACAACATAATTTTTTTTGCGTGCAGGCTACTTTTCGCCTTCGATCTTCAAGGATTGTATTGAAGTAGTCAAGAGATGCCACCCTTGTCAAGTTTATACTCGAAAAATTCACGTGCATCTAGCTCCGCTCTTCCCTATGATCATCGTTGGTCCATTCACAAAGTGGGGTATTGATTTCACTACTTACAATCCATCTTCGGCGGGAAATCATAAATATATCATCGTAGTTGTCAACTACTTTACTAAGTGGGCAGAGGCTATGCTTACTTTCAAAAATGATGGTGAAACATTAGCCTTGTTTCTCTTCAATTAAGTTCTTTCTCGGTTTGGTATTCCTAAAGAGATTGTCACTGACCATGGTAGTCATTTCCAGAATTAGATGATGTCTGAATTAGCTCTTAAGTTGGGTTTCTGGTAGGAGCATTCATCTTCTTATTATCCTCAGGCCAATGGGCAGGTTGAAGCCATGAATAAATCCCTAAAAATCAACCGACAAAGGACAACTAACAAAAATCGATTCAATTGGCACATTATGTTATATTTGATACTTTGGGCATATCGAATGCCACTCAAGATTGCTACAAGTTTTACTCATTTTCAACTAGTTTATGGGTTGGAATCAATTTTTCCCGTGGAATGTGAAATTCCTTCCCTTAAATTAGCTGTTGAACTTCTTCTAGATACTTCTAGTATCGAAGAATGCCTCATTCATTTGGAACATCTCGATGAGCAGCGTCGAGATGTAGCCATAATCAATGAAGCTCATAAAAAGAAAGTAAAAACTCAATATGATAAGGCTGTCCATCATAGGGTATTCTCTGAAGGCGACCTTGTCCTGGTCTATGACCAAGACAAAGACACCTTGGGGCAGACAAGTTCAAATCTATGTGGTATGGTCCCTTCATTGTTAAAAAGGTCTTGAAAAAGGGAACTTATGAGTTGGTTGATTTTGAGGGAAGTGAGTTGGTGGAGCCCAGAAATGGGCTCTATCTTAAAAAGGATTTTTCTTAGGCTTTGGCATAGCACTTGCTTGATTGTAAATATTGTATATTTGTGCATATATATCTATCGGTTTCTTTGTGATGTCGATATTTTTGATCTTCTTTGGCACGTATTGATGGACAATTTGATATATCTAGGGTTCACCAATGGTGCTAGTAGACACACCTGGAACCTTGCTTCCGCGGCTTGGACGATTTTTTATCCGTTCGGCTAGTTGTTGGTTTCAAGAGGCGTATGTATCGGTCATGATTCAAATAATGTTGCCGAATACACTGTTGTCATTAATTTACTATATGAGGAAATATCTCTTGGTATTGATTCATTAGTAGTATACTGGATTCACAATTGGCGGTATCTCAATTAAATAACATCTGTCTTGTGAGAGATCCTTATTTATATCACCAATTTCTGAGAGTGCATTTATTATAGAGATAATTTATTTATATCACATTTATTCATATTCCATGATCAGAAAATTCATTTGTAGATTCTATCGCTAATCAAGCACTAGATTGGTACATAAATCATTCATTACATAAAAAATAAAAAATAATCGTAGAGTCATCTGTATATATATGATCATCACGGTGAAACTGTCAGTACATAGATAGAAGTTTTATGTTCAAAATGATATAAAAAATTGAGACAAAATCTTCCTACAAAATTAGGGCTTATGCCCATAATCATGTCTAATAAAAAAGATTTGGTCATCCATCTATGGGTCCTGCTCAGGGTGAGCAGCACAGAAGAAGACGATGGCATTTGCCACCCATCAAAATAGTCACATCCTGTTGGGTCCCTATAATACTAGTGATTACCCCATTACTATTGTAGTTATAGCCCTTATTAATATTGTTGTACCCCTATTGCCCCCATATTTTTATTACTGTGCCCCATAGAATCCCTTTATTGTTATTTTTGTGGCTTTATATTATTATTGTTAGGTCGACTGGTTTATATTGTGCCTCCTTAGACTCCTATATATAGAAAGGAGGTTTTGTCATTTGAATCATCCAAGAATTGTTCATTTATGTAATGTAAAGGAGGTTGCCCCCTCGAAGAGGCTGAATTCTAAGGCGTTGATCTATCTTTTATATCTTTTTTGAGCTGGTTTAATAACATTTGGTATCAGAGCTTTGGATTCTAGGGTTTCGCTGCTCCAAACAGGTCATCGTGGAATTTTCGCTATAACTTTTTTTCTGTGACGTTTCAGAAGTCGTAAAAACAACTCATTTGAGAAGAAATCGCGCTGAACCTTGGGTCCGAATTTCAAATCTTTTCACGTGATATTTGCGGAGATATGATCTGAGGAAGTTGGTCTTTTTGCAGACCCCTGAATTACATTCCAAACAGGTGACCTGGGGAAAATTGTCATAACTTTCTCTCTTGGGATCAGATTGAAATTTCATAAGAAGGTGCAGAAAGAGGACGAACTGTAGTTTCTTGTATGCATTTTTTAGATCCAAAGGTCGAAACAGTGACTCGTGGAACGTCGTACAAGTTCGCTCTACTGAACTAGTCTATAATCAAGTCACTGTGGGAGATTTCACATAACTCTTCCTT
>APFE031015566.1:901-52749 GCA_000404065.3 Pinus taeda
ATTTGGATCACCAACGGACGCGCCCCTCAAATAGCTCTGATACCATGTAGGAATTTACAGGGTAAGTTCCTCAGACAGAACACCAAAAGGACACCGCTCACAAACAGATCACAGATCAATACACCAGTATTTTGACGTGGTTAAAACCCTCAGAGAGGGAAACAGTTCACGGCCTGCGCCAACGTGGCTACTACAGGCAATTTATTAATAAAAGAATGAAAATTTACATAAGCTTCTCTCATGCACGGTTAACCTACAAATGACCCTCCATGCGCTTTAAATAGAATTCATGGACCAATCGGGTGTCAAGCCACGGATCAAGTGGTCGGTAATACCGAGGAGAGAATGAACCGTCGGATCACTACATATCGTGACTGTCGGATTGTAAGTTACAAATGTACATAGTAAAGAAACACACTTTACCTAACTCTATACTAGACCAAGTTATACTTAACTATTCCTATGTGTCGAAATATCATAACATCATCAAGCATGTCCCCATGCTTGCTTACTCCTCTTTGATCCTCTTCTCTCTGTAGTAGATGATGCACCTGTAGATGCTTCCCTGACCAAACAATCCAAACCTGAGTTATGTCTCTCCCTGAACAAAGCTGCTTTTACCTTCTGTTTTTCATACTTTGCCTGCCACATGTTCTTTTCCTTTAGCCATTTAAATGCTTGTTTAGAAAGTAGATCATTTTTCCGTTTCAGTCTCCCTAATTTTTCATTTAACTTTTCATTTGCTTTGACCAACTTAGCATTATCCTTCTTATTTGCCTTGTTCTCCTATGTTAATTGTTTTTTTCAGGATTTTGCTAATTTCTAGTTGATCAGTTAAGTCCCTGATTCTTCCCAAATTGATTTCTTTTTCAAAATCTTGTGTTGTTTTCATTAATGATGTTGTTGCTGCATCATCATATGAAGAATCCCTCTCAAAGACTTCTTGTGCAATTTCATTTTCTTCTTGTTTTCTTGGAGAATATGTTTCTACTTCCTTGTCTAAGTCAATGGGACTTTTATTCCTAAAACTTCTAGGAATATACATAACAGATGTTTCATTTCCCTGCATGGCCATGTTTTTAGCTCTTGTTCTGGGATACAAGGGTGAATTCATGAAGCCTCTATTTTCCTGCTCTATTTATCATGTACTTCATTAATCTGTTCAATGAACTGATTTTTGGACATGAACTCTCTCCATACTATGCCTTGTGACCTCACCTGATACTCAACTAGGATTTTGATCAATCCTTGGTGGTAAATTTGTCCTGCTTTAGGCCTGTGTTCCTGTCTCACTGATTCAATCATTCTCAAGAGGCTCCTATATAGGAAATATGGCAAGTTAATCCTATCCTCCCCCTTAATATGTTGTAGAATCCTGACATGATACAAGTGGGCAACGCTATATCCTCTATCACAAGTCAAAAACTTCTGAATGACCAAAACCAACTCACCCCATGGTTCATTGAACCATTCCCTTGGTATCCCTTTTGTTCTATCAAAAGTCCCATTTCGGTTCTTCTCAAGAAAGAAATTCCATGCTTTCTCGTTGAAGTGCAGGCCTTTGTAATATTTCTCCCCTATCACTGGTAAATCTAAAGCTTTGGAAAGGTATTCTTGAGTCACAGGAATAATAACTTCTCCTACCCGTGTCTGGTCCTGACTGAAATTGTTTATAAATTCCCTGGTTATCTCTTCAGAGTGGCTATCAAATTTTTGTAAAAAGCCTATCATCCCTGCTTGGTAAAGTTTTTCTATAGTTTCCTTCCCCCAGCTCTCTATCTGAAATTTTGGCTCTGCTCGGGCGGACATTGTTTCTGAAAACCAATGAATGTATGCTTCTGCTGTTACTAATTTCATCTCGACAATAATTTTTTTATGACTATTTGTTCTTTTCAAAATGAAATTCTGAAAGCAGAGAAGCTTACCTGCTTCTTCACAACAATTTAACTTTAATTTCTTCAGCCTCTGTTTACCCTCTCTCTGCAGTAGCATTGTTTTAAATCCCTGTTCAAGCAGTCAAACACCTGTATATCCCTGTCAATATGCTAAACTTTGTTCTGGTAAACAAACTACATATGAAAACCATTTTTTCATAAAAGGGTCCTTAGTTTTCTAATGTATTTGTTTAGGCATTATTCTCATACTGTTCAATGTACGCCCATTACCCTATACTGTCACCAAAATCAAGCTATATGTTCACTGTGCATATACAATTATTATTTAAAAAACAAACAGTGTTTCGACTGTGTTCATACAAGCAGCTCATTCAAATGGCTCTCAGCCTCAACATAAAAATTTGAAAATCAACAAAATGCTCTCGGTCTGCTTATCTAAAAGCTTGAAAAAAAACAGTGCTTCGGCCTCAAAACAAATTGGAAAATGCAAATAGCGCATTTAAAATGAATTTTAAATGGCTCGGCCTTTGCTCTTTTTGGCAATCAGCGGTCGGTCTTAGACATTACACAACTCTTCTTTTAAACCTTGACACAGCTCTTTCAGCCCACACAGACTTCAACCCATTGTTTTAGTCAAAATAAAGACGCACAGTGGCAAAAAAAAAGGTTCATAACAGAGACACATCCATTATGTTTGTTCACCATACGTGCCGTTTCCATACACAGGCATATGATATATCAATTGTATAAAGAATGACAACGTGCAACAAAACAAAGGATGTGTATCAATGCGCAATCAAAACAATGCTCAATCAACCAATAACGTGCAATCAAAACAAACATATCATATCTTCGGCGCTATGAAGTAGACTCTGCCTCCTCTGTTTTATGAACTTTGTTGTGATTGACAATACTGCACTCCGTTTTGGTTCACAAAACTTCACATGGGATCCTATACTCCTAACGTGTTATCCATGCAACAAGTTTAAACTTAAATTCTAAGCTATTTACTAGTGTTCCATGCCATGATTTACGCAATGAATCTTATCACCATATTCATTAACTGCTATCAACCGACTTATTGCTGGAGTTAATGCGTGTTTTCAGCGTTACCTGGTTGTCAACGAGCACTGAGGAGTGTGAAACGGCGCTCCAAATCCCTGTTGCTTCGTTCAACGGATTGGTGGCAAGGGCAAAATCATTAACTATTAATTACAGGCAGTTTACACCTACATCCCATAGTTGCCGAGCTTAAACAAACTACACCGTTACCTGAGCTATTCGGCAATGAAGAATGAGTTTGAACAGTGCAAGAACCATCGGTTAGTTTATGACCGTTTCATGGGTGTACTGTGCACTTTGTTGATTGGTGCTACAAAGTATGGAGAGGTATGGGTGTCCTGTTGACTAGTCGCCCGACTGTGTCATGAGGATGGCCGGATCATAGTTTTAATGTGCGCATAACTCCTGCACACCGCACAGTCCAATGGAAAATAGTCACCACGCCACGGTGTTTACCCCGTACCTGTGTGCTGGCCGGGATTGTCGTTTTGTTGATGTCGTTTGATTTAATTGCTTACCCTTGGCTGCATACAACATGATTGTTGTTGTCGGGTTTTTATAACCGTGCTCCTCATGCAATGATTTATAACCGTGTTTATAACGTATGTCATGAGTTTGAGCGATCCATATGCCATACTCCGCTGCCACATATGCAATCACAACTTTGTCTTTGTGCGCGGTCTTGCCATATGTTTTGCACGCGGGCTTCTCCTTATACACCTTACCTTATATCATATACATGCGCTTTACCTTATATCTTTTGCACGCGAGCTTCTCCTTATATCATATACATGCGCTTTGGTTTATGATATATGTATATAATCTTTATTTCACCATTTTAACTATAACGCATGCATATTATAACCATTTGGACTATAGTACATATATTTACATATGGCATATATGGATTTTCATATAGCGCATGACTTCTTTGCTTATATGCACATCTTTATAATTTTAAAATGACCATCTTGGGTCATATTTAAAATTATGACCATTACTAATTCTTGAGTTGTATGTTCAGGTTGAAAAGTTGTCCCAGTTTGGTCTTTTTATGCTTCTAAAGAAAAATACTTAGGGTCATAGGGAATATGTATGGATGAAATGGAATATGATGTATAGGGGTTATAAGGAATATAGGATATGAAATGATAATGAATATCCTCAGGTACTAATTTCAACTTAACAAAGACTAAAAATTTCTAAGAAAAATTTGAATTTTCAAGCACAAAATGACTATACATATACTCCCCTGGATGATGTCTGTACAAGTGGGATGAAATCAGTTGATCAAATGTTGTAGATGGATTAAAAAGTAAACTTTATTGCTGCTCCTTGTTCTTCATGCTCTGGTTCTTGAATTGTTGTTCAGGTCCCTCTGTAATGATTTCTTAACTCAGGTCCCTCTGCAATGCTTATGGAATATGTACATGTTGTTTTGCCATTGGCAGGTCTTTCAGGTCCCTCTGTAATGATTTCTCGTTTCAGGTCCCTCTATTGACAATACAAGTTCCATCTATACTTCAGCTTTCCAGTTAAAGTTCTTATGCGATGCTCCCCCTTGCTTAAGATTTGACTTGTCCTCAAGTTAGTTGTCTGTGGAGAGTTTCCTGCATCGAAATTATGTGAGAACAATAGAACAAGAATATAGAATTCATAGAGTCCAAGTTGCCCTGGTTTTCCTCTATGAATTTGTGTTTGCTTGGTGCCAGTTTCCTGGTTTTCACTAACAAACAAGTTATTTGTTTTTATATGTTTTTTTATATATATTTTTATGTATTTTTTATTGTATTTTTTTTTTTATTCATCTACAAGACTGGAAGATGGCTGAGCCTGGTGTGCCATAATTCCAGTTCTGTATCCTCTACCAGTTGTTTCATAAATGCTTCCTTACTGATAGGCCTATTATAAACTTTGAGCCTATGTCCATTCACTACAAATGAGGTGGAGTCCTGGTCGATTGTCCTGATCCTTACTGCTCCATTATCGAAGATTTCATCAATTTCATATGGGCCTAGCCAGTGTGTCGTGAACTTTGCTTTGAAGTCTTTGAATTTGGAGTCAAAAAGTAAGGCCCAGTCTCCCTTGTGAAATGTCTTAGTTTTGATATATCTGTCGTGCCACTTCATTTTTTGTTGTTGCACCAATGTGGTATGTTCTATGGCTTGCTGACGATGCTCAGCTAGTTGATTCAGTTCCATGATCCGCTGCTGTTGTGCTTCAATCAGGTCTAGTCCTAGTTCAGCTGCTAGTCTGTATGTTTGTATCTGAAACTTTATAGGAAATAAGGCCTCTTTGCCATATACCAACTGGTATGGACTAAAACCAGTTGTATTCTTCCATGTGATTCTGTAGGCCCATAGTGCATCTTTTAACTTTTCAGACCAATCTCTTCTGTTCAGCTGTACTGTTTTAGTCATGATATTTTCTAGGACTTTATTTGTTGATTCAACCTGGCCATTTGCTTGAGGGTGATATGGTGTAGACTTCCTGTGTTTGATCTTGTATTTCTCTGTTAGATCTCGTACCAGCTTTGATGTAAATTGTGCCCCTTGATCTGTTACAATTTGTCTAGGTACTCTGTATCTTACAAAGATTTCTTCAAAGAGAAAGGTGACCACTGTATCTTCTGTTGCTCTGTTCACTGCTTTGGCCTCCGCCCATTTGGTTACATAATCTGTGCATACTAGGATGTACCTCTTTCCATTTGATGGTGGATTAATAGGTCCAACAAAGTCAAGTGCCCATTGCTCAAATGGTTTTATGAGGACTTGTGGCTTGAGCGACATCTCATCAGATGTGATTGGTCTCCCTGTTCTTTGGCAACTGTCACATTGCTTGACATATGCCTTAGAGTCTCTGAAGATGGATGGCCAGTAATAGCCTAATTGCAGCACCTTATATGCTATTCGTTTGTCTGCAAAATGACCACCACATGGTTCATCATGACATGCTCTCAGAATGTCTAATATTTCATCTTCTCGCACACATTTTCTAATCATCAGATCTGAACCAGTATAAAATAAATCACCATTTACCCAACTATACCTAGAACTTTCTCTAACAATTTTTCTTCTTTGCTTTCTTGTGAATTGAGTTGGAAACTTTCCAGAAGATAAATAATTTGCAATGTCTGCAAACCATGGTGTTTTTACTGTTATGGCAAACAAGTGTTCGTCTGGAAAGTTGTCTACAACCGGATTTGGGTCGTTGGGTGATTGTATGCGGGACAGAAAGTCAGCCACTTGATTTTCCTTGCCTGGCTGGTCTTGTATTGTGATATTAAATTCTTGCAATAACAGTAACCATCTTGTTATTCTTCTATTGGTGATGGGTTTATTCATCAAGTATTTGAGTGCTGAATGATCTGTATGAATGAAAACTTGATATCCTGTTATATAGTGCCTGAATTTGTTTACTGCATGTATAACGACTAACATTTCTTTCTCTGTGACTGTGTAGTTCAATTATGCAAGTGTTAGATTCTTGCTTATAAAGTATATTGCATAATTGAACAAGTTCTCTTTCTGCCCAAGAGAGGCACATATTGCAGTATCAGATGCATCAGTTGAAATATGAAATGGAAAAGACTAGTTTGGCCAACGGAGAATGGGTGCCACTGACAATTTTTCTTTTAATATTTGAAATGCATTTTGACAACTATTTGTCCATTGAAATTCAACATCTCTTGCTAATAGTTTGAACAGAGGTTGGGCTATTTTACTAAGTTTTCAATGAATCGTCTATAGTAGCATGCATAGCCCAAAAAACTTCTTACCTCTTTTTGTGTTGTAGGTGGCATTAGGTTAACTAGGACTTGGATTTTTGCTGGATCCACCTTAATTCCTGAAGTGGAAATATGGTGTCCCAGAACTATACCTTCTGTCAACATCATATAGCATTTTTTGTTGCTCAATGACAAATTTGTTTCTATACATTGTTTCAAGACTTTCTCAAGATTTTTGAGGCAATCATTATACGTGTTTCCATAAACTGTGAAGTCATCCATATAAACCTCTACACATTCATGGACTAGATCAGAAAATATTGCAAGCACTGCTCTTTGGAAAGTTGCAGGTGCATTGCATAAACCAAATGGCAAAAAATTATATGCATAGGTTCCCCATGGGCAAGTAAATGTTGTCTTGTCTTGGTCTTTTGTTGCTATTCTAATCTGGTTGTATCCGCTAAACCCGTCCAAGAAGGAGAAAAATTTCTTTCCAGCTAATGAGTCTAACACCTAGTCAATAAATGGTAGAGGAAAATGATCTTTTAGTGTGGTTTTGTTTAATTCCCGATAGTCTACACATACTCTCCATTTTCCATTTTTCTTTGGTACTATTACCAATGGAGAAACCCATTGACTATCTGAAATAGGATAGATGAATCCAACATTTAACAATTTTTGTAGTTCCTCCTTCACTATTTCTTTCATCATGGGATTCATTCTTCTTTGAGGTTGCCTTACAGGTTTGATTTGATCATCTGTATAGATGTGGTGGATACATGTGCTGGGATGGATTCCTTGCATATCAGTATAATCCCAAGCAAAAGCTTTTGAGTAGTTTTGTAATAATGCAATTACCTCTTGTTCTTGTGCTGATTGCAACTGGTTTCCAATGTTTAAATGTTTTCCAGGATATATTTCAATTGTTTTTATGGTTGGATTGGAGATTGTGTTTACAGGAAAGATGTCTATAAAAGCATTCCGCAAAGTTTGAATAGTACAAGTTTCCTGAAAACATTGATTCAAAAGGTCACTTGCAGCTTCATATTGGACTTCTCTAAGCTGCTCTGAAATACTTGGTTCCGAAATGAAAAGATCCATTAAGTCTTCATTCTCTTCTTCTTCTCTAAAGTCAAAGAATTGATTTATACTTAAAACTGATTTAGTTTGTTGTTTTTCTTGAGTTTCAAGTACTAATTCTAAAGAAGTTGATTGTGCAGGTGAATAAAGAGCAATGTGTTTCCTTTCATTTCCATGTGAAATAATCATGTTTCCTGATCTGCATTCTATGAAGGCATCAGCGATAGCTAACCATGGTCTGCCTAAGATTAGAGGATGTCCTCCCAAATTTGTTTTTGGTTGCAAGATAAGGAAGTCAACAGGATACTCCCATGAATCCAAAGAGACTATGATATCTTCTAATATTCATTCCGGAACAACTTTAGATCTGTCTGCTAGTT
The DNA here is from genome assembly GCA_000404065.3 of Pinus taeda. NCBI lineage: Eukaryota > Viridiplantae > Streptophyta > Pinopsida > Pinales > Pinaceae > Pinus > Pinus taeda. The sequence goes on from APFE031015566.1 coordinate 9,046, forward strand.
CTAAAATTGTAGAGGTTGGTCTAATGTTGTTTAAATGCAAAGTTTTCATTGTATCCATTGTCATTACATTTATAGCTGTTGCCAAGTCTATTAATGTGTTTGGTACTGAGAAATTATTTATTGATATAGTCACCATAGGGATACCAGGATCAATATATTTCTCTACCATGGTTTGTGTAGACATGAGGCTTGCTAGTTTACCAATGACTTGGATTGTAGTAGGATCCTTTTTCTTTTTCCCTGATTTCTTAATGCATAATTCCTTTATTGTTTTAGCATATATTGGTATTTCTTTAATTGTCTTCACTAAAGGAATTTTTACATAAGCATTTTTTAACTCATCTAAAATATCAAATTCAGGAAGGGTTATTTCTTTTTGTTGTTCCACTAACCTTTCAGGATAAGGTGGTGTTTGAGTTGTAATTGTTTTTCCTTTCTGAATTTCTATTTCAGTTTGTGATGTTTCAGGTGATTCTGCTTGTTCAGTTGGCTCTTCTATGATTGGTGGAGAATCAATTTTAAGCACCTTTCCAGACCTTAAATGGACATCATTTAGAGGAAGAATAGAATATGTCGGAAAATATGCTGCATCCTCTATAGTGTATGCAGACTTGTCCACTTTATTATTCGGATTTGCCACTGGTTGGGCTGGTAATTGAGTTGGTCTAGGTTGGTTTGAGGGTAGCTGTAACTGTTGTGGTTGGGTCAACAATGGTGGTGGATTCTGCTGTTGAAATGGCATGAATGGTGGATATGCAGAATTTTGTTGCGGAAATGGCATGGATTGTGGATATGGAAATGGATGTTGGTATTGTTGTTGGTAGTGTTGTTGATACTGTTGAGGTGGCTGGTTTCCATAACCATATCCTCTCCAACCTTGTGCAGGTTGTTGTGGATATTGTTGTGGAGGCCAAGCTTGCCATGGCATTGGAGGGGTCCAAATATTTTGAGGTGGATAGAGGTAATTTTGTTGAGGGAATTGTTGCGGATTTTGTTGAGGCATCCTAGGTTGCCATGGTCTTCGTGGTGCTACATAATAAAAACCTTCTATTCTTGGCACTTTTCCATTGAGTTCATTTGTAATTCTTTCAATCTTAGACAATTTTCTATGGAATGATTTTCTGTACAAAGACCACATACCTGAATACTATCCAAAGGACATTCTCTCAATGGATGTTTCTTTCTACATTTGGAACAAAAGATTGCTAGAGCTTGTTCTTGTTCTTCTTTCTTCTTGTTGCCTTTAGAACATCTACTTGTGTTCCTAATGTACTTAAGAGGTCTGTTTTGAAGTTTTCCAATAAGCTTCCTATTTCAGCTCTTGTTATCCCTCCTGTAGCTGACTTTGCTGCTTTTGAACTTACTTCTGTTTTTCCAGTTTTTGATCTTCCTCTAGAATATTTTTGACATAACTCAACAATTTCTTCGAATGGCAGGTTTGAAATGTCTCCTTTACCCATTACATTCAAAATGTCAAGGTATTCATCCCTTACACCCTTGAGAAAGATTGTTCGAATGGTTTCGTGATTTAAAGAGTGTTGTTTAGATTTTTGTAGATTATATGCAAATCTTTCCAAATATTCCTCTAAACTTTCATCTTCTTGTTGTGTCATTCTGAAAACATCTTCCTTGGAATCTCTACATCTACAATAAGCTTGATATTTTTTAAGGAAGACTAATCTCATCTCATCCCAAGAATTTATTGTTTGCTCTCCTAAACCCATGAACCATTTTAAAGCTGCTGCTTTTAATGTTGCAGGAAAAAGACGAAGTTTATGAATGTCATCAGTGTATCCATATGTTCTACATAAAATATCAAATTCAAACATAAAAGCATCAGGATCTTCCGTGGACATTCCATAAAAATTTGGCAATACCAAAGGTGGAATATTTTTCATATTCACTTCTTCTCCTAATATTGCACTTGTGTCTACTATTGGAAAGCCAAAGGTAGCCTCTTGATCATTACCATCTTCTTGTCTTTTCCGATCATTTTCTATCTTCCTATCATTTTCTTGTTTTGCCTCCTCCTCTCTTTTTCTTCTCCATTCCCTTTGTTGTCTTTCATACTCAATTTGTTGTTCATGAGTGAAGATAACAGATCCATGTCCTTCTTCCTCCATTGATTTAGTTGTTTCAATTTTAGGTGGAGATTCAGGTTGTTCAAAGACAGGTTGATTTATAGATGGAAAGACAGGTGGTTTTCCTTTGATAATTTCCTTTTGTTTTCCTGAAGTTGATGGTTTTTTTTGTTTTACTTCCCAAACTAACAAATTTTTCCTCTCAATAAAAGTTAATCTTTGTCCAGTTCTTTGTTTTTCTGCCAATTCCTCAATTAGTGGATTACCAGTAACTGGAGTGTTTGATGATCCTATCTCTATTTGTGGGGGGTTTTAATAAATCTACCTTGAGGATCTCTATATCTAGGCATAAAGAAACATAATTAAAAAGGAATGTAACTAATGTTTTTGTTTGATTTGGAATTTATCTTTCTATTGACTATGTCGATATTTGCCTCCCCGACAACGCGCCAAAATGTTGAGCTAATTTGTTTACCGAAATTAACACAATTACTTCTTATCAATCTGGGTTGTTTATGCTTTGAAGCAAGTTCACTATATGTGAAGATCAGATGTAATGAAACCTTGAAAGATAAGTTATTCAAAATCTTAAAGCAATACATCCTACAACTCTAATTCAATTAGTTTAAAGCAGAGGAAAAATATTGAAATGGTTCTTGACTCAAGAAGTCCACCTTTGCCTCAACTACCACTTAATGAATCAGAGATTAAAACCAAGAACTTAAGTTGGATAAATTGTTAATGAAAGAAGCTCTTAACTTAAGAGACACATAAGGTATTTCATCATAATTCATTCATCTCAATACCAAAATCACAATAAGAAACTACTTGCATGCAAACAAAGGAAACTAGTTTTAATTCATCATTTTAGTAGAATGGATGCTCAACTTGAACACTTGTTTTTCTCCAACTTAATAAAGTGATGAATAAGCTAAGAACTAATGCAATCAATCACCAGTCATGAACCATAAAGCAATCTGAAGTAAATCTTTGAAAAACCAGTTCTACAATAAATAAGTTACAAGAAATAAAACTAGTTAACAAAGAAGTGTACTTAGCTTGGAGTGGGGGCCCTCCACCCTTGCCTTGCACACTTGAGAAGTGATATCAGAAGCTCAAATCAGTCACACATCCATAGCATTGAGCAGAAAAATAATAATAGCACAATTCTTCAAATTAACTCCTCAATCCAAAAGTGTCACAGCATAAAAGTATAATAAGTCAATACATAAGCCATCAAAGTTGTGGCTCTTAAATAAGAAGTCTCATGAAAAAACTGATCTATATTCACTCTAACAAATCCATCTACTCTAATCCATCTATCTAAGTCGAATTCACTACTCCCATCCCAAGAAATATGACCAATCCCATAGAATCTCAAAACTGCCCTATTTCTATGAGATTTCTGAATGACTAGTCATGATTGACTAGCACCAAATGGGCCTAATAAAGCTTGTTCTGTTCGAACTAAGCATAGCTGGCTTAGTCCTAGTTCCCAAGCTATTCATCCATGCATTCAATTCGTGCCCAAGTGTCCTGCAACCACATCAACCATAAAGCTATTGCGGGAATTTCTGAATCTGCCAAATTTGCACTTAAAATCAAACTTTCATAAAAACTTTAGAAATTGAAAAATTAAAATTAAATACCTGAATGGATATCAAATATACATCAAAATGGGATGAATGAAGTGAAAATGGATGATAAATAGATGGATTAGTAAGTTTCTTAGAGCAAAATAAGACCAAAACTAAGGGCCAACACAACTGCTAAAATAAAATTCGAATTTTAATTCTCAATTTTAGTTCAGGGACTAACTAAAATTGGAATGTATCCTCAAATGTTATTTATAGTAGTGTTATTTTTAGCACTTATATATTTAGCATTTCATGTTGTTATTTTCAACACTCCCTCTCAACAAGAAAGGGATTATCAGTCACCCCAACCCTGTCTCTGTGGAACTTGAACTTGCATTTTGACAATGCCTTAGTCAAAATATCTGCATCCTATTCCTTGGTCAAAACATACAGCAACAACATGATCATCTTCACCACACAGTCTCGAAGATTATGATACCAAATATCGATGTGCTTGGACCCATCATGAAATACTGGATTCTGAGAGATTTTGATACAACTTTGATTATCGCAATAGATCATAGTTAGATCCATCCTCTGACCAAACAATCCAACTAGAATTTTTTGCATCCAAATGGCCTCACATGCTACCTAACTAGAAGCCATGTATTCAACCTCTGCTAAGTTAAGTGAAACTGACCTCTGTTTCCTACTGTACCAAGAAACTGCAGTTGAACCAAGGTTGAAAATTCCTCCTAAAGTGCTCTTCCAGTCTAATGGACTCCTTGCCCAATCTGCATCTGTGAAGCCCTGAAGATTCACTCCCTTTGTTTGTTTATACCACAATCCATACTGAGATGTGCCTCTGAGGTACCTTAGCACATGCTTCGCTACCTTCCAAAACATCTTGGTAGGCTGAACCATAGCTTGACTCAGCTGGTTCACCGTAAAGAACAAATCTGGTTGTGTGTTCACTAGATACATCAATGAACCCATAAGCTGCCGATAAACAGTAGCAGCTACTACCTCACCTAAACTAGCATCCTCCTTCCTCCAGTTACCAGCTAGAGTAGTATGCATGGGCTTGCACTTATCCGTGTGGAATCACCTGTGTATCTCATTGGCATACTTGCCTTGAGACACAAACACTTCCCCATCCTTCTGCCACACTTCCATGCCTAGAAAGTATTGCATAAAACCCATGTATTTCATTTCGAACTCTCTTGCAAGGTCCTCCTTGCATGACTTGATCAACTGATCATCACCTGTCAATATCAGATCATCAACATAAAGAACAATGATCAATGGCTTACCTTCTACCATGATGTGTTAAAGGTTCACATCTGCTTCACTCTTGGTGAAGCCCAACCTGGTGAAATAGTTGTCGATCCTGGTGTACCAAGCACAAGGTGCTTGCTTTAGCCCATACAAAGCCCTCTTGAGTTGGCACACATGTGACTCACGATCAAAGGTCTCAAAACCTTTCGGTTGTTCAATTTAAACCTCTTCCTCAATCTTCCCATTGAGGAACACAGTCTTCACATCCATCTGATGGATCTTCCAACCCACCTGAGCTGATAGTGCCAACATCGATCTGATAGATGAGTACCTTGCTACAGGAGAAAAAATCTCATTGTATTTAATCCCCTCCACCTATGAGAAATCACGGGAAACAAACCTTGCCTTATATTTCTCAACATTGCCATCCGCTGCTTGCTTTACCTTGTAAAGCCATTGGGAACACACCACTAACTTGTCCTCAGGTCTTGGGACAACATCCTAAACACAGTTCCGAATGATGGAGTTGTACTCCTCCACCATAGCATCAACCTAGACTGGCTGCTGCACTACTTCCTCGAAAGAAGAAAGTTCGGTCTCTACATACTCCCCAACCAAGGCCATGTAACCAGTGTACCGCTTGGGTGACCTCCTCTATCTGCATTAAGAAGATGGTTGTCCCACATTCTCTCTCGCATCCAGCATCAACCTGTCAACTTCCCTTAAACGTTTCCGCCCATCTCTGGAAGACTCAGCATGATTGGATGCCTCCACTCTTGGATCCTCTACATGTGTATACTCGACATCAGTCTGAGGCTCCTCCTCCTTAGGAACTAAAAGTTCCTCCTCTGCATGCAACTTGAGCTCCCTCTCAAGTGATACTTACATGGCTTTCTTCTCTTCAAACTTCATATCTCTGCGTACCATTGTCCTCTGACTAGTAGGCAATAACACCCGATAGTTGTGGGGTGTATCAGTTTACCCCACAAGTATCCCCAACTCAACTGTTGGATCTAGCTTCTTCTAGGCATCTTTGGTCACATGGCAATAAACCGATGATCCAAAGACCCTGAAGTGACTCACATCTGGTCTCTTCCGAAAAAAAGCCTCCATTGGTGTCTTCATTCCCAGTATACGATGTGGGCTTCTGTTCTGCAAGTATATTGTTGTATTGCATGCCTCAACCCACAAATGAAGTGGTAGGCTTTGGTCATGCAACATCGCTCGAGCTGCTCCCATAATCTATCTATTCTTCCTTTTGGTCACCCCATTCTACTGTGGGTTATGGGGTTTCGTCAACTCCCGTTTAATTCCTTCTACTACGCAGAAGTCATTAAACTATTGGGAGACATACTCTCCACCATTGTCACTTTGCAAGGCCCTTATTTTTTTTCCAGATTCTTTTTGTCCAAGGCTTTGAACTCGCAAAACCTTGAGAAGGTTTGATCCTTCTTCTACATAAAACAGATCCAACATCTATGAGAAAAATCATCAATAAAAATAACATAGTACCTTTGTTTAGCGGTGGAGGCTGTAGAGAATGGTCCACACACATCTATATGAACTCACTTTAGGATTGCTCCAGCTATACTATCTCGATCGTGAAAGGAACATTTCGCATAATTACCCAAGGTACAACCTTTTCATCTATCCATTTGCTCTAGTTTTCCCTTGGGAAGTCCGGTAGAAATCTGCTGCATGATCTTCAAGGCCCCATGGTGCAAGTGGCCCAATCTTTTATGCCATAGCTCGCCAATATCTGGGCTTTACTCCAACTCTACTTTGGAACTCAATGCAGCACAGTTGTCTACCTCCAGATTGTAGAGATTCTTAACTCGAATCCCAATCCTCTTGGTCTGTCCAGTGTCGATATGCCTCAGGAATGCCTTTCCTTTACTAAAGACTACATCATAGCCTTTGTCTTCTAGCAGAGCGACAAACACAAGATTCTTCTTCAAACCAGGCACATAGTTTACATCAGTCAGGGTGAGAGGAGCTCCATGCTCCCTCTGAAACACAACCATGCCTTCACCTAAAACACGATACTTTCCATCATCACCTATCTTGATGCACATCTAGAGGTCCTTCTCCTCCAAGGCATTGAAAATATTCTTGTCGCCAATCATGTGGAATGAAGCTCCACTGTCTAGGTACCAAACACACCTCACCATCGATGAAACCATACATGCAATGAGGGTGAAATCCAATTCGAACTATGAGGCTAGTGGCTCACCATATGATCCCTTTGAGGATCCCTTCTTGGATTTTTTCTGTGGACAATTCATAGCATAATGGCCCTCCCCATGACAATGAAAGAATCTCACTTTCAATTTGTCAATCTTCTTCCCACCTGGGAAGAAATGGATTTGGAATGGGACACCTTCCTTTTCCCTTTCCTCACCTTACTCGCTAAGCTTAGATTTTCTTCATCATCTTGCCTTGATGAAGATCCATCTCTAGTGATTCCTCTTATCTCTTCCTGCATCAGATCCGACCAAATTCGTTCCCAATCTGGCAGTTTCTCTCTTCCATTTACCGAGTCTTGGTAGCTATTCCAACTCTTAGGAAGACCGAAGAGAGCAAGACTCGACATGTAATCGTCAGTTGTCATGATCCCTACAATTTCAAACTCATCCCTATAGGTGGTGAGCTTGTTCAGATATGTAGAGATCGTGTCACCCTTTTCACACTTGATTTTCTGAAGCTTCTCTTTCAGCGCCAACTTCCTCTGATCACTACTCTTCTGATATAGATCCTTCAATGTTTTCCACATTGAAAATAGTGTCTCCTGTCTCCTTCCCATGGAGACTCGATACTATGTGGTCTCGAACTCCCTCCAGAAGAATCCTCCTTGCTCTAGCCACAAATTTCTTCCATTCCACCAATTCTTGGGCATTAGAAGCTGTTGGCTTGGGGACTTCTTGATCAATGAAGTCCTTCAAACCGTTGTCCTCTAATACCGCTTTCATGAGATCCTTCCAGGCTATATAATTTGAGCTACGATCAAGGGCATATTCAAGTCTCAAATTGTTGAACAACATTGGTGAAATTTGAGATGTGATAAGAATTCGATTTCTATAATCAGGAACTTCGAACTTCGAACTTCTCCCTTCTTTGTATATTGTTCTTTGCTTTGATCACCTTCGCTCCGATACCATGTAGAATTTCCCACTGTAGATCACGAGATAATGCAATATACTAAAGAAAAATACTTTATCTACTTTTACAAACAAACTTGTGGAAGCGTAATCGATTTTGAGCAAGATCAAATAGAACACATATAATAGAGAATGAGAAATCAATCACACATGAACATAGAAGAATAGTTTGGGGAAAGCCTCAGCTAAAAATCCTGATCTTTGTATTATCATACAAGTGGAAATGTGTTTGGATTACACAAATATTTAGCTCACAAGCTATCCAGCTCTCAGAACAATCACTCAATGCAGCTCATAGACTGAATAGACACAACATATGCCTTCCCTTAGTCCTCCATGCCTCCTATTTCCTTGCGCAGTTTCTCCTGGGTCCTCTGGCTACCATCTGTGTGAATTGACCTCTCACACAACTCACCAAACTCAGAAGTAACTGCACAATCTCCAAGGAATGAATTCCTTCTACATGCAAGAGATATCCTCAATGGAATATTCTTGCAATTGATAGTACATTTTCCCATCAACTGATCTCAACTGGGTCTCTGACTGAACTGACATGCATGAGTTATTTGTGAGAGAATATTCAGTTATCTGAAATGTAGCAGTTACATGCATGCACACATTAACTAACTAAACTCACAAACAGTTCCAAAAACTATTGGAACTAATCTAACTAGATTGAACTCAATTAACTAAGCTAACTAATTACAAGTCAAACTACAACTCATCCCAATATCCTTAATCAAGGGATATGTTCCTCAATCAAAGTGGAAACTGTTGCATGTCTTCACATAGACTTCATGTTTGATTTCTCCAACTAATTAACTCAAGATCAATTAATTAATTATTTTAAAAACAGCTGCTAAAATCAAATTCGAATTTTAATTCTCAATTTTAGTTCAGGGACTAACTAAAATTGGAATGTATCCTGAAATGCTATTTATAGCAGTGCTATTTTTAGAACTTATATATTTAGCATTTCTTGTTGTTGTTTCCAACATATAGGGACCTAAAACACCACTCACGACTATAATTATGGAAGTCTTTTCTCTCCTAGCCTTCCACAACCTACAAGGTTTACACAACAACAATTGGAAGAAAAAATAGAAAAAGGGCTTTGTTACAGTTGTGATAACAAATACACTAAAGGTCATAAGTGTGTTGAGAAGAAATTATTTTACATATATTATGAAGAGGAGGAAGAAAATGATAAAGAAACATCAAAAGAAGAGGATACACACCAAGAACCAACCCCAGAGGAAGAAGTAATAAATCCGACCATATCTTGTAAAGGATTGACAAGAATTACCACCCCTCAAACTCACAAGATAGAAGGACATATCAAGAAGAAAAAGGTTCAAGAAGTGAAAGATCACATCAAGAAAGAAGAAATGAATCTGGCCATATGTTGTAATGCATTGGTCGGAATTACCACTCCTCAAACTATCAAGGTAGAAGGACATATCAAGAAGAAAAATGTTCAAGAAGTGAAAGATCGCATCGAGCATCAAGAAATGAATCCAACCATATATTGTAATGCATAGGAAGAAATTATGACTCCTCAAACTCTCAAGATACAAGGACACATCAAGAAGAGAAAGATTCAAGCAGTGAAAGATCACATCGAGCATCAACAGCAAGTTCTCCAACTTTTAAAGGATAATGCCACTTTGGTGTAGAATTGACTGAAAGAATGGGCATATCAACATCACAGTGAAAGAAGGTTTGATGTAGGTGATTGGGTATTTTTATGGCTACATCTCAAGCAAGCTATTTATGAGAAGGAAATGTTGGAAATACTACATACACTTAATAAATAGCGACCTTACCTAATGGGAAGACACTTCAAGGTAAAAATGGATCATGATAGTCTTAAATACTTTTTAGAAAAAAGATTACCTTTAGAAGAACAGAAAAAATTGGTCACAAATATGTTTGGTTATCACTTTAAAATAATCTACAAAAACGGGAAGAAAAATGTTGTTGCAAATGCACTCTCAAGAAAGTATGAGGATGTGGAAGCATTGTTTTGTGCTATTTATATTATTTAACTAGATTGGATAAACGAAGCAAGGGATGAATGGAAGAAGGAGGAATAAGTGTGGCCATTCATTCAAAAGTTGCAGAAGATCCTAGTTCAAACAATATTGCCATAACTTGACGACGAAGGAAAAATTATATTGGAGCCTGGAGCAGTCACAGAAACAAGAACCCGACAACTATGAAATCAATCAATTTCAGAGCATCACATCAAGTGGAAGAACTTACCCACTGAAGTTTCCACATGGGAGGACAAGAATTTTATACAAAAGCATCAAGACCTACTCAAGCATTGAGGACAACACTTTTTGAAGGAAAGGAGCTTGTTAGGTACCTATACTACTACTGTAACCCATTATTGTTATTAGTACAACCCCCTTATTATATTGTTGTGCCCATGTAGGCCCCATATTGTTATTATTGTGCCCCATAGAAGCCCACTATTGTTATTATTGTGTCCTTACATTATTATTGTTATGTTAGCTCTAATTATATTATGACCCCTTAGACTCCTATGTATAGAAAGGAGGCCTTGTCATTTGTATCATCCAAGAATTGGTCATTTGTGTAATGTAAAGGAGGTTTCCCCCTCAAAGAGGCTCATTTCTAAGGCACTTATCTATCTTTTCTATCTTTTTGTGAGTTGATTTCATAACAAATTATTGAGAAACCCTACCTTTCAATCATTGAAAACGAAAAAATCACAAAAAAACTCCTTCACAACATCCAATCAAACACACAAAGACTAACTGGAGGCATAGACAAATGTAATGAAACCTTAAAAAACAAAAAATTTATATTTTAATGTGAGAAAATATATTTTTTTTAAAACTCTCAGAGTATGTGTAGGTAGACAGTATAGTACAGTGCATATGCATACTGTTGCTAAAGGTAATTTGCACAGATCTACACTCTGTTTCTAAACAGAACCACGCAGGTCAAGAAACTTATAGAAAAAAATAAAAAGTAAAAAAAGTATCCATACAAATCACAAAATATGAAAGATCATTAACTTGTCAAGACTCAAATAAAGCTATCAAAAAAGGTTTGAGAATAAAAAACAAGGAGATGGAAGAGAACAAGACATTCCCTAGTGGAGTCGCCAATTTGTTAGGTGGATAAATCCCTCTTGCTGACAAGAGCGATATCCCTATATCCTAAAAGGAAACTAGAAACAAAAAAACAATCAAGATAATTCCTTCCATGAATCGATCGTTTCTTGAATCATAAGCTAACAAAGCGAGAAATGGAAATTCATATCTTGTTACGACATGCTTGTTGAAGATCCCCCTTTGTGCTTCGGTGCAACTCCTCCATGCTTGAATCTAGACCTGCACACATGGAAACAACAAAGGATCAATGGCATATGCATCATAAATGATTCAATGATTCAAACTAGTGATCAAGGAGACTAGTAACAAACATAATTCCAATTGAAAAATATAAATAACATCATTCCAATGGAAAAATATAATAACATGAACCATCCATGAAATTCATCAATTAATACATTAAACAATGAGGTGAAAAGGAATGCTTGTTTGTATTAATTTCAGAAACATAAAGGAGCTACAAAACATGTGCTTTGATGTTGGGAAGCTCCTCCCATTGATCTCAATCCTCTCCAATAATGATAAAACTCTCCAACCTTATTACTCCATCATAAACTTACTCTCAGTAGCCTCCCTGAATTCCCCCGCCTATGGCTTGATTAATAGGCCAAAAGGAAGTAGTTTGAGATCCTTAGTCCAAGGATTAGATCCACAAAAAGAGGGATGAGAGATCCTTGAAGAATGGGAATTAGTTCCATAAAAAAGAGGTTAGGATCAAATAAACATGAGTTTGATGCTTTTTGTTGGGAATGATACACCCAACAATGCTTCTAGATCTCACTTTTTATTTTTACTTTTTATTGATTGATCTGTGTAGATTTTGTTCAGAAACAGAGAGCAATTTTGCATAGTTTACAATGGAAGAAACTGCACATGTGCAGTTTTTGTTCAAAAAAACTGCACGGATGCTCAAAAGCAGGGTTTTGTACCATGAGATCTAGAAATGCCACTTTATTCAAGGTATATAAGTTTTTGACTTGCAAGGAAGTGTTTCTTGACACTTGGATGGATGGTGGGAGATCCAATTTTGATGGTTAGTTTCCTAATGCGACAAAATGACGTGTAACATTCCCCAGTAGATTTATTGAGGAGGAGGTGTACATTGAATAACTTAAAGGTTCTAAGACCTTTGACAAAGAGTCGCATGTGCAGACTCAAATCGGCATTGTATGGATTGAAAGAAAGACCACATGCTTGGTACACCAGGATCAACAAATATTTCACTGGGTTGGCCTTCACCAAAAGTGAAGTGGATGCAAACCTTGATCATATTGTTGTTGAAGGTAAATTATTGATTATAAGTATTATATGTCGATGATTTAATTTTACTTGGTGATGAAAATTTTATTAGTTCTTGGAAAGATAATCTTGCAAGAGAATTAGAGATGAAGGACATGGGACTCATGCATTATTTCCTCAGTTTGGAAGTATGGCAAGGAGATGGGGAACTATTTGTCTCTCAAGGAAAGTATGCCAATGAGATACTAAACAATTACTGCATGGAGAGTAGACAACCCATGGACACGTCAGGCAGGTGGAGGAAAGATGATGCCACTTCAAGTGAGGAAGTTGAGGATACCATTTATAGGTAGCTTTCACTTATGTATTTGGTGAACACATGACCAACCATGTGTGATGCAATTAACCAACTTAGTCAAGCAATGGTTAAGCCAACCAAACCGTATTGGAAGGAAGCAAAACATGTGTTGAAAGGCCTTAGAGGCACTACTCAGTTTGGTCTTTGGTACAAACGGAAAAAGCGAGTGAAGCTACAAAGATTCACATAATTATAATGGTCAAGGAGTCCATCAGACATGAAGAGCACATCATGAGGAATTCTCATTGTTGGGTCAACAATGATTTCTTGGTATAGCAGGAAGCAGATATTTGTGGCACTCAACTCAACAAAAGCAGAGTACATGGGTGTAATTCAAGCAACATGTGAGGTGATATGGATGAGAAATATTATTTTTAGGTTGTTTGGTCAGATGATGGATCCTACTGTTATTTATTGTGATAATCCGAGTTGTATCAAACTCTCTGATAATCATGTATTTCATCTTCAATCCAATCATATTGACGTTTGGTATCATCATCTACAAGATTGTGTGCAAAGGCATATTATGTTGTTAGAGTACATTTCTACAGAGGAACAAGATGCATATATTTTGACAAAGGCTTCATCAAGAGGCAAATTTGAGTTCCATAGAGGCAAGATTGATCAGCTAATCCATTTCTCGCTAAGAGGGAGAGTTAAAAATGCAGCAAGAAAATCTAGTTTTGACTTTGCCTTGGTTAAACTAGATTAAAATTCGAATTTCAATTTCAGTAGAATACTTGGAGGTAGTTAACTGAGGTGACATGGAACTTGTCACTAATTTAACTCATTTATTTGAGTTGGAGACACTTGATTTCAGTTCAGTATGATTGATTTCTAATTTCGGGCAATGTGTTTCATTTAATTTCAATTATTGTGAGTTAAACTAGTTCTAACTATTAGAGAACTAGTGGAAGGTCCAATAGTGGGGTGTGTAGTCAGTCACACTTTAGTGATCAAACATTAAACTAACCAGTCAGTGCATAATAATGTTGGCATTATGATGCATGTGTTGTACTTGATGGCAAACCACTCTTAGCAGAACAAGTATATGGCAACTAGATGAATCTACAGGACATATTAGAGGTGATAGAATGTGTTATCACTATAAAAAATAAAAATAAAAATAAAATAAAAAAAATAGGACAACTTGTATGGTCTCAAAGTTATAAGTCAGTCTTGGTCAAGTCATTTCTATTGTTTTGTTTAGGGAGTATAAAACATAGGATAGAGTCTTGTTCCGATTATTAAATAAGGTCAACAATCTTGTTTTAACTATCATTAGTCCCACATTGGTTCATAGGTGTCATGTGTTAAGATTGTTTTAAAGTTGGCATGCGCTACGAAATCAACTAGGAGTTTTCATAGCACAAATTCATAAAAATACACTATGTGTGCTACGAAAACAGGGATTCGTAACTAGGATATTTCGTAGCATAAAACCCAGAATTTGCACTGGCTGCGCTATGAAATCGGGGATTCGTGCCAGATCTTGTCTAGCTATCTTTTCCAGCAAAATCCTTTAATGCTTCATCACCATGTGTTAGTCCTTTAACCATGCCTATCACGTGTAGCCATCCATTCTCATCATTAGATTCGTTAGATGTCTTGCACGCATTATTTCAAATTTCAAAAAAAGTAAGGAGAGGTGAGTTAGTCTTGGTTTTTCCCATGTTCCTTTCATGCATAAGAAGACAATTGGCAAGCTTAAGGATGACACTCATCAGAACTTTTTGAAAGCTCAAGCGAGGCAATTCTCAGTTTCAAATTCAAGCGAGGCAGTGTTCAAACCAATACAGTGCATGTTTATCTTCAAGTCTTCTTGCAGGGATTTCATAGTCATGTCTGAAGAAAGGAAAAATCACAAATCAGGCCTGTGTCTTAGAGCTAAGCCTGAAGGTTTAGATGTGCTCATAAGAAGAAGAGAGGTTGAACATGGATTCAAATAGGTGGCCTGTTGGAGATTCTGTGAAAAACTTCAAGGTGGTCATGTTCAAGTAACCAAAGATTTTGCTCTCAATTTCACTGGTTTGAATTCAAGAGTTGGAGTGCTAGAAATTCCAATTTATCCTAAGGTCATATCTGTAGTCACCGAGATACCAAGAGGTAAGGAAAAATAGTTCAAGAACTTTAAATTCAAAATGGCACCCTGCCAATAATTTTTGAAGCCAGAATTCATAGGCTCGGACTTAACCAAATCAATGCCCAGAAGCTATGTAAAGGATTCATATGCCAACCTGCTGACATGCATCCAAATATATTTTACCTGTGAGGGAAGATACCATAAGGTGTACTCTTACCATTTTAAGATCCTCTTACATTTCACTGGAAATATATCTCTTGATTTACCTTTTTATCTATTTCGTAGCTTAGGAAAAATGTCTAATA
This sequence comes from Pinus taeda, assembly GCA_000404065.3. NCBI lineage: Eukaryota > Viridiplantae > Streptophyta > Pinopsida > Pinales > Pinaceae > Pinus > Pinus taeda. Next base: position 24,274 of record APFE031015566.1, read on the forward strand.
AGGTTCAATTGAAGAAAGAAGCTTGTGAAACCTCCTTATTCCATCATGGGTTGATAAAGTTGATTGTTTTACATGAGATTCAGAAGATTGGAAGAGAATGGTCTACTTTCTTGTTTATGACAAGCTCTCAAACTGAAACAGGACTTATCCCTAAGGCTAAGGAGATTTATGCACCAACAGTAAGTCATTAGGAGGAAACAAGATCAAGAAGATCTATGAAATTGAAAGCCAGAAAGCAGGTGAAGGAGCCTATGACACCACTAGCAGTTCAAGACACCCCTCAATAGTCACATAGGAAGAAGGTTCAGATCAACGAGGTGGTACAAGAGCAGTCTGTTGATAAAACTGTCCAAAGAAGAGTAACAAGAAGTCACTTAGCCAAGGAAAAGGGGAAGACTGTGATTGCTGATGAAATCCCATATTCAAAGGGAAGTTTGAATGATCTCCTCCAGGCCATCGATATAGAAGTGACTCCTCTGGTCCAAGCAGAGCGACTTGAAGCCAGCAAGAACAAAACCGAAAGAGTTAAATCTTCCAAAAAGCTTCAATTTGATGACCAGGTGTCAGAGTTTGTGTTCAAGCTGATAATACCTGTGAAAAGGCATTCAAGAAGGATACAAGAGGCACATCCAGAAGCAAGTGAGACAGGGGAGGTAGCAAAATTACATGAAGAACCTGTGGTTCCATCAGAAAGATCATCACAACTACACAAAGATGACAGAGGTAAGGCATTTATCACTCAGCAGGAGGAATGTGGTTTTGAAGAGGTGAAAAAGAAATTGAAGCTTGCTAATCTTGAGATTACCAAACTTAGAAAAAAAAAAACAAGGAAACATGCAGTTAAGGAAGCCAATTTCAACAAAATGGAGGCTCTGTGGGAAGATAAAATAGTTTTAATACCTGAAGTAGTTAGCTATCATGCTCAATATTTCACTTGGATGGTCCCTAAAATAAAAGAGGCAAGATATATCAGAAGGGTCAATGAAAATTTGAGAACTGGAATCCGAATGATGAAAAGACAGATCGAAGATTTGAAGATTCAACTGAATGAACCAGAAGAAAAACCTCAACATAAATGAAGCAGACAGTAAGTTAAGCAATTTTGGGACAATTTTGATGTGAAGTTTATTTTTTGAAGATTGAAGGTTATTTTGGATAGATAATGTCAAATTGTTTGGCTCATAGCATGTGGATAAGCCATCGAAAAATCCCAAAAAATGACAAAAACTATGTTCTTGAATCACACAGCAATTTTGTAGCGTGCTACGAAACTGCTAAAAATGACATATAATGCACAACAGTTTCATAGCGCGCTGCGGAACTGCTGAAGCTGCCCATTTTTTTTCCTGAATCAATTTTGAAATGAAAGGGGGGATCCATTATGAAAGAATGTTGTTGTAGAAGATACAAAAGGGCCACCTCAGAAGTTTGGAATACTAGGCAAAGGAAAATTCAAAGAATGAGAAGCATCTAATAACTCCAAACTCTGTGCTATGAAAACAACAGTCATTTCGTAGCTCAAATAGTCGTCATGCTTCAACCAGCATCTAAGGGGTTTTGTCTTAGCATGAGTATATGAGAAAGACCTTTGGTCTAATTCAAGGCATCACATGTTATTAAAAGGATAAGATGGTTAGCAGAATTCGAGTAACCACTTTGGAGACTAAAGTAGAAAAAATAGGGGCAGTTTTCCTATTATCCAAGGACAATTAAAGGACAAGCAATCAAAGGCCAGCATGAAGTTTAAAGTCATCACTCAAGCCAAAAATGAAGAGGGACATATGTCAAAGAACGAGTTTGTTTTCATAGCTAAGGTTGTTGCCAGCATAGATAAGGAGTTACACTCCTAGTCAAATTAGGTCTCTAACACTGTTAGTTTAAAGTTAGTTGTAATTAATAGTTTGTTTAAAGTTAAATAGGTGTCAGGTCTATAGAAATTCAAATTCCCCTCTTGCTGGAGGAAGGAATCCAAGTTTGTAAGGAAACTCTATACATGACAAGAGTTGTAATGCACCAGGGGTTGGAATTTTTTCGAGAAAACCCTCATATTGTGTCATTGTAGAAGATTATGTTTTTATGAATACAAACTTTGGCTTTACTTCTTAGGATTCAGAAAGAGTTCAATGGTGGCTTGTTTTGTGTTTGACCTCACTTCCTTATTTGTAGTAGTATGAATGTATGATATGTAGAACTCATTTGCAATGCTCTAACTTCCTTCATGCATTTGTACATTGTGTTTCCTACATGTTTTTATGTGTTAACTGATATATTGAACTTTTGATGCCCTGACTTCCATGTTCAGCTAATGTTGTTGTCATACTAAGCATTCTCTGAATCCATAATCCCAATGGATGTTTATTGACTGTGTTTCAACCATTTACACTCCTTAATTTGTTTCATAGAGTTAGCCATCTAATCCATTATCAAAATCTTTAACCTAGTGAGAGAGCCCTCTCAAGTTGAGGAGGCTAAGCCTCAGCCAAAAGTTTGTTTGAAACAGTTACTCAAGGTCTACCTGATTAGCATCTTTTCGGGGTTAGGTTTGTGATAACAGAATGATGGAATAGAGATGAATCTACAGGTCAGAGGTGACAGAATGATGGAAGAGAACAATGGTCAAAGGTTTGATATAGGGAGATTGTTAGTGTGTGTTGTCCTTGATATTTGATGAATGAACTACTTGATAAAAGTATAAATAGGATGTGACAGAATGCATGGCAGTTGTGTTTACAGATGTGACAAAATGCAGGGCAGTTCAAAGGAACCAATTCAGAATTAATGTACACTAAAAAATCACATTATAACAAGTCTATTTAGATGTAACAGAGTAATGGCATAGAAGAATAGGATTATGGGACAAAGGATGACAGATCAGAATCAAGCAATTGAGGAAAAAGAATGTTTTCAGGTATGTTAAGTTGTATACGTGGGTTCATTGTACAAAAATGGAATATACAAGCGGGTTCACTGTACAAAAAGAGCGTATACGTATGCACGCACTTTCACAAGAGAAAAAGCGCGTATGGGTTGGAAAATCAAGGAAATTCAAGATTAAAGAATACCAAGGGTCAATACCATGGTATTAGCCCACAATATTGAGTGGAGTAACTGTTATTTGATCCCATCTAAGAAAACCATAGGTTCTAAGTATTGTTTTGGTTTGAGGTACTGAGAAAGGATAAAACTATATAAGGAGGAGAAGATCAAAGGGATAAGTGGACAAGTAATGAATATCTTATGAAGTGTTAGATAAAAATAAATTATGCATGTTATGGGTTTCTGATGTTTTTCTTGATCTGGACTAAGTACACACATGAGTGATTCATGATGGATGAGATCTAATGATGGATTAGGATCATAATAAATTATCATTATGTGATTTGATAATGTATAGGCTAGATTTGAACGCTAACACATGTTTTATCCTTTATATGTTATGATATGGGTATGTCTGAAGTCTGGAATACATGTGAAGTTATAAGTAAGTATTTGCAGATATATATGTTGGTTCACCTTGGTGACGATGTGTATACACACTGGTTCGGTTCTTCCAAGTAGTGTATACAAAAGAAAGGCTTGATGTTAAGAGATGACTGGTCTATCTTATCAGTACTACTATTTTACTGTTGTCTGTCAATGATGTCTTCATTAGATATGAAAGTAGAATTGCATGTATAAGGAGATTGAGTCTAATTGATTGATTGATTTAGTGATAATGGTGATCTTTTCTGCTATCTGTTTAGAACTATGTAATTTGGTAGTAGGTCTTCAAAATGTCACTGATTATGACAATTTGTGATTCATAGGTTTATGATTCGGTATCTTTAGAGGTATACGCAGGTTGGGCTAAAGGAAGTAGCATATACATGCATGTTGGCTTCATTGAAGTAGCATATGCATTCTAACGTATGATTTTTGAGGTTACAGTTGGTTCTGGTTGTTGATGCAGTGTTCTGGGTTCAGACCTGTGTACTAGTTATAATGATCTGTCAGTTCCAGTGTGTTGGTTGAATTTTTTATTAAGTGTTAGTTGATTGAGTTCTTAGCGATTGATTAATTTAGATTTGGTTGATTCAAAGGTCGATGATTCGGTCTCATTTATATCAAATATTGATGATTGGATTTTAGTGATTGGTTGATGCAGTTGTATTTGTTGGATGTATTATAGTGGTGATTGATTTTGATCTTCAATGTTATTGATGGGTCCAGTATGAAAATTTTATGAAACATGGCATTCATATTGTGTTGCTGTGTACCAGGAGTATCCAGTCTGAAAATTTATGAACCGTGATCCCTGGAGGATACTGAGGGTTGGAGCCTTCAGTGAGGAAATCGAAGCTTCATGCTAGTAATTCTTTGGCCTTAGTGTCGTAGTACCTTTTTGACATGTACTTCTTCCTACAAATCATCTTGAACTCATGATAACTCAAGTCCTCCATCCTAATGTCTCTAACCTGCTTCACATCTTCCCACCAAAGATATTCTTTACCTTTTAGGCTAAAGATAACAATTCTGGCCTTCTGTTTTCTGTGTACTTATGCAACTCAAAGAACTTGTTCATCCAAAGTATCTAAGCCTCTACATCTCCTAGTTTCTTCAAGTCTCCATCAAAATTAGCTGCCTTTGATTTCTTAAACTCGTATGGAAATTATCCCCTATCACTCATCTTGCAAGGATGATAACAATGATGATCATGATGCCTATCAAAACCAGAACTAGAATAATACCAGTATCCATCACCTCTCTTATCTGGAGTATCTAACAATATTCCATCTCTCTCTGTGTCATCTCTATCTGAGTTGTAACCACCATGAGACCTACTTCCATATGCCCCATTAGTTCTTTCTCCATGTCGATGGATGATTCGAAGTGGCCCCTGTCGCTACAATTTTGAAAAACTTTGAAGGAGTATTGCATTAACCTCTACTTGTTTCTCTTGTGCCTGCATCATTTTGTCATTTTCCACCTTTCAACTCCTTATTTCTTCCTTCAGGCTTCTCAATGTGTCTGCTAAATCATAAGACTTCCCAACACCATGCTTCTCATCTGATTTGTAGGGAGAATCTTTGCATTCTACCATCTTGCTAGAAATTTTGATCTCTTTCTTGCAAGGCTTACTATGCCAGTTAAACCAAATCACAATAAACCAATGTACCTTAGAAAAATTCAGGGAGGATATCTCATCTACAAGATCATCCAAATCAACGTAATACATGTATAACATAATCATGACATCATATATACATATAATACATAATCACATAACCATATAAACATCATTCTAGCTAGAGTCTAGTCATTAATGCATGACCATATCAACTACACATAACATGACCTCATTCATGACAACAATAATAATACAAATTTATAGTGACAATATGCAAGCGTAAGCAAGATGTAACCAATCATAAACTCATGATTACACACTTCACAAAAAAAACATCATCATTCACATGGATACATCACTAAAACCATGGCCAGAACCATGCATATACAAGAAGCATATAAACCACAAGGATGATTAACACACGTGCAACCGAATTCAATGCATGACCAACGCACATCACCCATTTAGTCTAAGGGGTGAACCATGCTCTGATACCACTCTGTAATGCCCTCCTCCCACATATACCCAAGTAACTAGCCAATCAGGGTAAGCATGTGATGAGAAGTCACTATGATATGATTCGATCTCCTAGTCACTTTAAGTGGAACTCATGAAAACACACCATACAGACCTTCCACATCAGCTACAAAACTCTTAGGAACCATCCCAACCTCATAGGTAACCAACCTCTAAGTCCCACTAAGTTTTTAAACTATTAAAATCTCAGGTGCTACCTTGATATGGGCATGCATGCGCCCATAGGGCTTTAAATACTCCCACAGCATGGTATGCTAGCATCTAGGAGCTTTTATAACCAATGTTGTGCTTGTGTCACTAGGATTTGAGCCACTTTTTCAAGCCTAGAGCCCAGGACACTACCCATAACTAAATGACACCTTTAGAATAGAAATATAACAATGGAATAATGATACAAATGTAATTACTTGAACAAGGGCTTGATTGGACCACTAGTAGCCATGACATGCATTTTGTCAAACATGTCACAAATATGTAATCTACAGGTGTAAACGACAAATCTAAGCATAGGGTTCTCATACTCATATGAGAATAGCTAAGAAGGATTGATGCCTCAACACATTACTTGTAGTTTCATCCATTAGGCTATAGATACATTGTTCATTCATTTACAATTGAAAACATGATGAGAGCCATACATAGCCACTATCATAATACATATTCGTAACCAACATAAAAGAAAAAAAAAATACCAATGAAACAACAACCATATACTCCACATATAAACCAGTATAATACTCATGAAATAACACAGAGAAATAACCTCATATAAATGATGCAAAGGCCAACCAATTGTGGGATTTCCAGCACCTGACTGTAGACATGGCTAAGCTAATTCTCTCTTCATCTAGTCAACCCTATTCCATATTCCAAGCATGAATGTGGGATCTCACAAAACACACCAATCCAAAACCATCTAGGGCTTTTGGCAGCCAACCACCTCAACCAATCAAACAATGATTCCAACTCATGGTCGGACATCACAACACCATCATCATATTGGTGTCAACCCAAGCCTTACAGGGATCCATAGCGTTTGTTCCAACCAAGGCTTCCAGAACTAGTAACTCAACCCACAACTACCGTTGGGCTTCCAGAGCATTTGTCCAACCAGGGCTTCTAGGACTAGTAACTCAACCCACCAAGGGCTTCTAGAGTTTTTGTCCAACCAAGGATTCCAGGACTAGTAACTCAACCCAAGCTGTTAGAGGGCTTCAAAATCATTTGTCCAACCATGGCTTCTAGGAACTAGTAACTCAACCCAAGCTAAAGGAAACATGAGAAGTAACCAGACAAAACAAAAAATATGAACCCACTACACCATGGCTATCCACAAAATGGAAAGGCTAGGCAAATCCAATTTCAATCCAGGAAATCCTCCATTCTAGTGATAGATCATGACTAATAAACCACATGGATATGTTATGCATGCAAGAACTAGTGAGGAAAGCATACATGCAACTCAGTACTTGCAAGAAAACCCCGATGTAGTTGTTGATCCCGATGTTCTCTTGTGCTCTTCCTTTGCCTTCTTTATAAAAAAATCCAAGTATGCCACACTCCTCCAAGAGTGCTCCAAGAAACTCTAAGTTTCGAAGAGTAGAGAGAGAGAAAGACAATAAAGAGAGAGGTCCAAAACTGAACTAACAAAAGTCTGAACTGACAAAAGACATGAACTGATCGTCATAAGCCTTTTTATTAATGAAGCCTCTACCTTCTTCTTTTTCCATTATTTTCCTTCATTTATCTCCTCACATGTATCCTGTGACCTTTCACCTCCCTTTTCTCCTAACTTTCATTATTTTCATAAATAATGTGCCAAAAATGCCATTTTTCCTTTCCAAAACCTTTGTTAATTTCCTTAGCCATTAATCAACCACAAGTGATCCCCATCACTATGCTTTTTCCCAACATTCAGCTTGGAATAAGTGTCCCATCAATCGTGGTTACTTTTTTTCCTTTATTAACTTTTATTACATGGATTTTTCACCATCGTTGTTAGATTTTCACTCTAATTTTGAGCTCAACTCTAGGACTACCTTAATTTGAATTTTGAATAAAACTTTGACTTTGGCTAGAATAGGATGGGCTCATTTAGTTTCCTTATATAATATAAAATTTTCTTGCAATACCTCTTTTGGGATATCTTCAACAAAAGGTAAGGTATCAACTTTACAAAGCCATATCTCCTCAACCGAGAGGACCCACACGATGAGCCACCTACCGTTAGAATTGGCACACCAAGAAGAATCAATTGATGATGATCATGAGCCATAAAATCTTGATATTCCTTTTCATTTTTCTCAACTAAAGCGAGAATTATAGGGACTTCGCATTTGGAGATTCCAATCAATGTAAACTAGACAAATATTAAGAGAGTTCAAATATAGATGATGGCATCAATGACAAGACCATTTAACAAGGACAAACATGACTATGCGAAAATGTAATTCTAGCGTCGATAGAATAAGAGTTAGAAAAGGAAGAGGAGGGATATGTCACAACATCTTCACCATCCAAAGCTGAGGGAACATGAGGGTGGACATCAGGGCACAATCCTTTCGATACCTGAAGAGAATCTTGGTCCAATGTAGAAACATCTTAGAAACTGAACAAGATGTCAGGGGCATCGATTCCTATGAATATGAATCTTATCCGAAACTTACCTCCATATTAACACTATATGGTGTATGCACCTTCTTTTGCATCAGAAGAAAAAAATCCTTTAAATTGTGCCCATGTTGATGGAAATGGCAACACCTAAAGGGAATACCCTCGTAGGTTAGGATAATGGGGTCAATCTGAGGACCCAAATCCATAGTACCCAAAATCCTTCCATGAATATCCACACTCATGAGAATATAAGTAATTGAAGTTTCACTGGTCGGAAAATATGAATCATTCTCTAAATAAACCCCCATCTAGCTTCAAATGTGAGGAAAAATTTGCTCGTGCCACAAATGCATTAGAAGACCTAGAATGCGAACCCAAACAAGAATAATGTCATTTTTCTCACGTTGAGCATCCTAAAGGGGGGTCCATTGTTTTAAGATATCAAGGTAGGAATCAATTTTAAGGGCCTTCCCCTAAATGATTTTTGCATCCTCCTCATCTTCAAAAATCAAGTGAACCCATCCTTTAGCTAGTGCCCAAACAAAGACATGGTTTTATGTTAGAGGTCAAACCAAGGATTCCACCCATTCATGAAAGAAAGGTAAAACAAATTTATGACCATGGATTCTTCCAACCAAATATTTGTGACTAAAATCATCTATTGCGAAATGGGCATACATAAGCCCAGAGTAGAGGCCATTTGCAGATGCTCATCATGTTTTACAAAGTTTTGCTTATTTCACTTTCCTTGGGAAAAACTTGTATCTTTGCTTGATTGACCTTTCTTCAGTACAAATAATCACACCTTATCAGAAAACCTTGTTTCCGTACCATTAAAACGAGACTTTCCATCTAGTGCATGAGATAACATCTCCTTCAAAAGGATGCTAGATGAGGGAAAATACAAAGAGATAAAAGGAGGGGATACCACTAAATAATTTCCATCGATAAGAAAACCCTTGCAAAATCCATGGCCCTTGGAGGATAAGGAAAGAGAAGCAGGGAAAAGAGCATCAAATGCTAAATCTAGGGATTTGGAGGAAAATAAAGGTGTCATAGATGGAGTTTGAAGAAGCAAACACCATGAAGATGGATGGAAACCCTGAAAATAGTTGATAGTGGAGGAAAAAAGACTTGAATCCCAAACCCCAACAAAAGAAGAACCTCATTTCCATGGGATGAGAAAGGGCCCAAAAGCTACTGCTTCGAGGAAATCGTCGTAGTATAAAGGGAACAAACCAACCGAACAATTGGCAAGATCACCATGAAAATTGGAACCATGCTGATACTAGTGGGCCAAAATGAGTTGTGAGTCTAAGGAATCCAAGTATTAATCATTAAGTGTGATCTAGATTTAAATAGGAACACAACAAATTACAGATATAATCATATATACAAATATGTAACAGAAATAATACTTCATTTCATTACTATCAAATATTGAAATATGATTACAAACAGAAATGGAAATAAACTAGCTAGGGCAACGGTAGCTTATCTCTGAGAAGAGATGTGGCGGCTACATGCCTCTGAACTATCTTAAAATGAGGCTCAAAGGCATATTTATTGTTGAGAAACAATGGAAAACCTTAAACATCCAAAAACCTAACCCTAGGAGATGAAGCACCAAACTATGGGCCCTATTTCGGGTAAATTGGTACATCAACCTCCCAGGGTCATAAATTTGGCATACGATCTCCATTTGACGCGCATAATACCTTGCTAGAAAGCTTTATCCAAGGACTAAAACTTTGAGAAGAGCAACATTGGTCCATGTGTTGGAATTATGATGTGTTTTACTTGGTGGCAACCCACTTGTAGCAGAACAACTCACTTGTATGTGGTAAATCGATGAATCTACAAAGAAATATTAGATTAGGCACAATGCAATGCAGGGCAGCTTCAAGGAATCATATTATAGGAGGAAAACAACAAAGAATTACAGATTAGTCTTAATATAATGAAGAAAGAGGGGTATACGCAGGTTCACCGTTGACCAAGCCACGTATACATGTAGGTTAACAGAACAAAAGGAGCGTATAACGTACACATGCACTTTCATAGAAAGAAGAGCGTGTATACCTTGGAAAGCTAAATTTTGGTTCGAAGTATTTGGTCCATGATATTTTGATCCATGTTATTGGACCATGGTATTTGGTCCAAGGTATTGACCCTAGGTATTTGATCCAAGGTATTGGTCCTAAGTGGTTTTGGTCCATGATATTGAGAAAGGCCTAAAACTATAAAAGGAGGAGAAGATCATTACGCCATGATACACAAGCATTGAATATCTGATGAAGTGTGAGATCTAGTATGCAGGTTATTGGGTTATGGTGCATTGTTGGATATGAACCAAGGAGGAACCTGAGTCGTTAATGGAGGATAAGATCTAATGATGGATCAAGATCTTAAGGCGTAAAATCAACTATCATTATCTGTTTTTTCTCATGAATATTCTAGATCTGAATACTAACGCATATATTATTCTGTAAATGATATGATCTGGGTATAACTGAAGTCTTGTATAGCTGCAGAATTATGAATTAATATTTTCAGATGTATACACTGGTTGGCTTTGAGGAAAGCGTGTATACATGCAGGTTCAGCATATGCAAGTAGCATATACCTTATAATCTATGTTTTAGTTGTTGTTGCTGTGGTTGTAGAGTTCTAGGTTTAGTTCTGGGTTCTGGTTACTGTATTCTTGTGACAGTATTCTGAATGATCAGATTGATGGGTTGTCAAAGTGATTGATTGATTCAGTTGTGGTTGGTTCAAAAGGTGATTGGTTAATGCAGATATATTTTTATTGAATTACACATATGATGTTATTGATGGATCTAGTTTGAAAATTTATGAAATGTGGTCCCTGGTAGTAAAGAGAAGGTTGTAGCCTTCTGTAGGTCGGCACCTACGAACTAGTAAACATATTAGCTAGTACAAGAGCTAGGGGGTTGTATCTCCCTTCCAGTAGAAGCTGGAGAACGAGAGAAGGTTGTAGCCTTCTGCAGGTAGAAGCCTACATACTGGTATAAGACTGTATGAGTACAAAAATTGTAAACATAATTTTCTTATTATTAAAAGAAGACAGAGACGACAGTAGCAAGTGGTTTTTACCCACATCAGGTTTCCACCTTATATCTTGGTGTTCTTGTGTGTTTCTTATGTGTGATGCTTTATTCTTCTTTTACTGCACTTTATAATGAATTCCTAATATACTGATTAAAGTTCAATACATGGTAATTTTGGTAAATCTAAAGATCTTTGCATATACGTTGGTTGCATTAAGTACAATTGCGTATACATGCTAGTTCACTGAGCTGAAGTAGCGTATACAAATTAGTTTTGAAAATTAAATTATTGATCTGATAATACTGATTCACCCCCCTCTCAGTATTATTTCCAACAATTGGTATCAGAGCAGGTCCTTTCAGAAGGAGCTTGATCGCTTAAAGGAAGATCCATCATCATGAGTAATCAAGAAAGAAAGGGATCCATCAGACCGCCAATATTTGATGGAAGCAACTTTGTTTATTGGAAGGTAAGAACCACAACCTATCTTGAATCAATTGGAACAGATGTCTGAGAAATCGTGGAAGGAGGATATACATTTCCATCAGAAATTCCTACATATACGACAAGTAAAAAGCAATATGAAACCAATGCCAAGGCTGTCAATTATTGGGAAGTCTACCACAATCAGATTTTGTCAAAGTTATGCAACTCAAATCAACCAAAGAAATATGGGACAAAATCATTCTAAGCTACGAAGGAGACTCTCAGGTAAAACATGCTAAACTACAAACTCTCAAAATTCAATATGAAACTCTCAAGATGCACAATGATGAAAGTATAGCTAGTTACTTCTTACGGATAGATGAGATTATTAATTGCATGAAGAATCTGGGTGAATAGATAAAGGAAGTTACCTTAGTTGAAAAGGTTTTAAGATCCTTGTCTGCTAAATTTGAATCAAAAGTATCTACCATAGAAGAAAAGCAGGATCTACAAACTATTACTATGACACAACTTCATGGAATCTTAACTGCCTTTGAGATGAGAAAAGGAGGTCCATCAGATATGAGAGAAGCTACATTTAAAGCTTCAGCAAAAGGAAAGGAAGAACTCAATGAACCAAGACATATTTCAGAAGAAGAAGAAGAAGCAAACTTTGTCAAGAATCTTCAATAGGGTTCTGGAAGATTCTGAGGTAACCTACCTTTCAAATGTTTTGCCTGCGGTAGAGTCGGTCATTATGCTACCAAATGTCCTCATAAAGATAAATATGATAAAGGGAAGGAATGCGCAAAATGGAATAGAAAACAAAGTGTAAGTAAAAAGAGCTACTATACTCATGAAGATAGCGACGGTTTATCAAATAGTGATGAAGATGAAAATGGTAATCACTATAGACTTTTGATGGCTTATGAAGATGATGACTTCTTGGATGCTTTAGATGAAGATGACCAATATGAAGAAATATCTAAACTTAAAATCTTTCTGGAAGAAAATAATATGATTATAGATACCTTGACATACCAACTTCCTGAAAGAGAAAAACACAATGAAAAGCTAGAATGTGAAATTGTGGGTCTAAGAAAGGATCTTGAGAAAACAAAAGCTCTCAATCTTAGATTTTCTAAAGCATCATAAACATTAAATGAAATTATCAAATTGCAGCATTCTCCTCTGATAAAGACAGGTATTGGATATATTGAAGAAGCATCTCAATCACAGAAGCCGTCAACCTCCACTAAAAGCTATCTTGATGCAGAAAAGAGCAGTGAACAGTTTGACAATCATCAGCAAAGGCATAAAGTAGATCACTAGGTAAACCAGGCTCAATTTACTTCAAGGATGAACAGAAGCCACAACCAACCTCAGGTAAATCGTACTCAATTTTCTTCAAAGATGAATATCAATAGAAACTACAATCACTAGGTCAGTAGATTCGATATTCGCAGGAACTTCTTTAATGGTCAATGTTTCTCATGTCATAATTTTGGACACAAAGCTGCTCAATGTGTTGCTTACAAAACCATCATGACTAGAGAATCATGAAATCAAAGGAATGTGACAAGGATCAAGAAAAGTTCCTATAATAACTTTTCTCTGCTTGAAGATGGAATAGAATGCTCAATCTATAACAACTTTGGCCATGAAGAATCTGAATGTAGGAGAAAATTTCGACAAATATCTCAAAAGGAGCAAACTCCATTAAATCCCAAAATATGGAGAAAGAAAGAACCAAAAGCAGAAAGATGTGGTATAGCCTTGTATGCAGAAGGACAAGAAAACCAGTGGTACATCGACAGTGGATGCTCAAAACACATGACTGGTGACAAAGAAAAACTACACTCATATAATGCCTTAGAAAAAGAAACAAGTGTCTCATTTGGAAACAACACTCCTACTGTCATAAAAGGTAAATGATCTGTTTTCTTGAAAGAAAAAATTAAAGCTAGAAATGTTATGTATGTTGATGGCTTAAAGCATAACCTGTTGAATGTGAGTCAAATATAAGATCAAGGAAATGAAGTAGTGTTTCAATCAAATGGATCTGTTGTTCGTGAGCTTGATACAGGAGAAACCGTGATTAAAGGTGCAAGAACTCCAAACAACCTATACATACTCAAGGGAGAACAACAACAGTGCTATCTAAGCAAAAATGATGAAAATTGTCTATGGCACAGAAGATTGGGACATCTAAGATTTTCTCAAATAAGAAAAGCATGCAGATTCCAGGTTGTTCGAGATCTTCCAGATATCAACATTCCTAAAAATACTATATGCAATTCATGTCAATTCGGTAAGCAAACTAGATCTCAATTCATCAGAAAGGAAGGATCAGCTAGTAAGCCTCTTGAACTTGTTCATACTGATTTATGTCGACCATCAAGGAAAAAGTCACATCGTGGAGAAGAATAATTTATATTGTTCATTAATGATTTTTCCAAAATGTGTTGGATAGGTCTTCTAAAGCATAAAGATGAAGCATTTGAAAAGTTCAAAGTCTTCAAAGCTTTGGTTGAAAATGAATCAGATCACAAAATCAAATGCCTCGGATCTGATTGAGGAGGGGAATTTACCTCGGATGAATTCTTGGACTTCTGTGAACAACATGGAATAAAAAGGCAATTCTCCACTGCAAGGAATCCTCAACAAAATAGAGTGGTAGAAAGGATGAACAGAATTGTTCAACAAATAGCTCGTGCTATGCTAGATGAATCTGGAACTCCTGCAACCTTCTAGGGTGAAGCTGCATTCACCACTGTCACTATTCTCAACCAAGAAAATGTTCGGATAAACAACACTCAAACTCCACATGAACTTTGGTATGGTAAAACTCCTACTATAAAATACTTCAAAGTTTTTGGAAGCAAATGTTACATCAAAAGGGCTGATGAAAAACTTGGTAAGTTTGAACCCAGAGTAGATGAAGGTATTCTTCTTGGCTACTCTTCCTGAAGTAAAGGATATAAATGTTATAATAAAATAATTGGGAAAATTATTGAAAGTATTGATGTTGTCGTTGATGAAGCATGCAAAAATCCAAAACAGATAAAAACCGAAGATTATGACAATGAGGATCATTTTCTCACATCAAATCACATTGATTCTGAAGAAGAAACCAATGAAGCACTAGAAGAAGAGATAATGGTAGAAGAAAAGACTCCATCCAGGTATGTTCAGAAAAATCATCCAGTAACTCAAATTTTAGGAGAGAAGGGGGCAGATGTGCAGAGAAGAAGATCTATTATAGAAGCCTCAAGCTATCTAGCATTACTATCTTCCACCGAACATCAAAATGTAAATGAAGCATGCAAAGATGAATGATGGGTCAAGGCCAGAATGAAGAAATTGAGCCAATTGAAAAGAATAATACTTGGGAATTAGTTCCTAGACCTCATAATAAAAATATCATAGGAATTAAATGTATATTCAAAGACAAGCTGAACAAAAATGGAGAACTTATTAGAAACAAGGCCAGACTTGTTTGTAAAGGATATGCTCAACAAGAAGGTATAGATTTTGAAGAAACCTTTGCACCTGTTGCTAGACTTGAAGGCATAAGAATGTTTCTTTCTCTTTCTAGTTTTTCAGAAATTCAAAGTATACCAAATGGATGTAAAATTTGCCTTTCTTAATGGAGACTTAGAAGAAGAAGTCTATATTGAACAACTAGAAGGATTCATTCTTGGAAATCATGCAAAACTTATTTGCAAACTCATAAAATCTCTCTATGGTCTAAAACAAGCTCCAAGAGCATGGTATTACCATCTTGACAAATATCTCCACCAACAGGGTTTTTCAAAGGGGTCAACAGATAGCAATCTATATACAAAGATGGACACCCATAAATTGCTAATACTTGTTGTGTATGTTGATGATATTTTTGGTAGCAATGAAGAATCCATGAGTCAGAATTTTGCCTCCGTAATGCAACAAGAATATGAAATGTCCTTGCTTGGAGAGCTTACCTATTTTATTGGTCTACAAGTTCAACAAAATAAAGATGGTATTATTCTCTCACAAACCAAATATTTCAAACAGATCCTGAAAAAGTACAGCATGGAAGATTCTAAACCAGTATGTACACCAATGCTAATAGGATGAAGTCTTAGCTCAAATGATGAATCAGCAGTAGTACATCAACCAACTTACAAATCCATGATTGGCTTTATATAACAAGTACTCGACCGGACATCATGCATGCAGTGGGAATATTTGGAAGATTCCAAGGAAATCCTAAGGAAACACACCTTCAAGCAGTGAAAAGGATTTTAAAATATCTTCAAGGAACACAAAACTTTGGTCTATGGTATCCTAGAGATACAAATCTTACACTTCATGCATATACAGATGCAGATTTGGCAGGAAGTGTCGATGAAAAAAAAAGCACTAGTGGTGGTGCATTCTATATGGGTTCCAGGTTAGTGTCTTGGTTTAGCAAGAAACAAAGTTCAATTGCATTATCTACAGCTGAAGCAAAATACGTGGCTGCTGCATCTTGCTGCACACAACTACTTTGGATGATGCAAACCTTGCAAGAAATTCAGATCACATGTACTCCACCTATCTCCATTCTATTTGATAATACATGTGCCATTAGTATCTCAAAGAATCTAGTCATGCACTCCAAAACCAAGCACATACCCATCAAATATCATTTTCTACGAGAACAAGTGCTTGAAAAAAAGGTCAAACTGGAGTATGTTCCCTCCAAATAATAGGTTGCTGATATATTCACTAAACCACTAGCCAGAGAGACATTTGAATATCTCAGACAAAAGTTGGGAGTAGTTGTTGCATCATCCTGCTGTTAAATCCTATTTTCTTCAAACAGAGATGGTTATATGCAAGTTTCATAAAGCGTAGTCGCATACATACATGGGTTTCTATGGGCATAGTTGCGTATATGTTGGTTTGAAGAAAAGTAGTGGTCCAAACTCAGGAAAAGGGGTCTGCTATGATTCTTTCAATTATCTGCTCTGTTTGATGATGGTTTCTGTCTACTGATAACATGTGGAAATATATTGGTTCTTATAAAGTTGTTGATAACTTGATGTATATCTGATTGATGATGATGCTTTGATATCTCTTACTGACATATGCAATGATCAGATCTAGCAGTGAACAGGTGGAATAGGTTCAAGGGGAGAACATGGTTGATGATAGTTTGGGAACTAATGACGGGCATTTATAGGTTACTGGTCTAGATGTTGATTGACAGATGTTGCTGAAGGTGCGGATCATATGATAGTTGTTGATGACTATCATGGTTATTTTTAAGATATTTGGTCTCTATTATATATGTCATGTACATATTTTAATGTAAATGTCATGAAAAGACCTAATTTGTAACCCCACTATGCACGAGATGGATGATGTAATGTTTTTATTTTGACATGTATAAACAATTGGTATATCCCCACTTGGTTGGGTGGATGAGCCAAATTTGGTATATCCCCACTTGGTTGGGAGATGGATGTATGTATGAGTCATTGGTGATAGGAAGGTCATTTGTGATGTATGTATAGGGTCATGTTCTTCTTTTAGAAAATATTTTTGTAGAATTTGATTATGCTCAAGGGGAGCATAGACTTGATCATGGGAGATCAATCAGCACACTTCAGCATATCATAGAAATCAGCATGCACTCAGGGGGAGCATGACCTTTTTCCCTTGATGTCAAAGGCAGAGAGTGACTTGGTGTGGTTGTTGTTGCCATCAAGTCCAAAGGGGGAGATTGTTGGCATTATGATGTATGTGTTGTACTCTATGGAAACCCACTTGTAGCAGAACAACTCACTTGTATGTGGTAACTCGATGAATGTATAGAAGAAATATCATATGCGACACAATGCAATGTAGGGCAACTTCAAGGAATCAGAGTATAGCAGGGAAACAACAAAGAATTACAGATCAGTCTTCAAAGACTGAAGAAAGAGAGGTATACGCAGGTTCACCATTGACCAAGCCACATATACACGTGGGTTAATAGAACAAAAGGAGCATTATAACGTACACACGCACTTTCACATAAAGAAGAGCACGTATACCTTGGAAAACTAAGTTTTGGTCTGAAGTATTTGGTCCATGGTATTTTGATCCATGGTATTGGACCATGGTATTTGGTTTGAGGTATTGACCCTAGGTATTTGATCCAAGGTATTGGTCCTAAGTGGTTTTGGTCCATGGTATTGAGAAAGGCCTAAAACTATAAAAGGAGGATAAGATCATTAGGCCATGATACACAAGCATTGAATATCTGATGAAGTGTGAGATCTAGTATGCAGGTTATTGGGTTATGGTGCATTGTTGGATCGGAACCAAGGAGGAACCTTACTGGTTGATGGAGGATAAGATCTAATGATGGATCAGGATCTTAAGGCGTATAATGAACTATCATTATGTGTTTTTTCTCATGAATATTCTAGATCTGAATACTGACAGATATATTATTCTGTAAATGATATGATTTGGGTATAACTGAAGTCTAGTATAGCTGCAGAATTATGAATTAATATTGCAGATGTATACGTTGGTTGGCTTTGAGGAAAGCGCATATACATGCAGGTTCGGAACATGAAAGCAGCGTATACCTTATAATCTATGTTTTAGTTGTTTTTGTTTGTTGTTGCAGAGTTCAAGGTTATGGTTACTGTATTTTGAATGATTAGATTGATGGGTTGTCAAAGTGATTGATTGATTCGGTTGTGGTTGGTTCAAAGCGTGATTGGTTGATGCAGATATATTTTTATTGAATTACACATATGATTTTATTGATGGATCCAGTCTGAAAATTTATGAAACGTGGTCCCTGGTAGAAAAGAGAAGGTTGTAGCCTTTTGTAGGCCGACACCTACATACTAGTAAACATATCAGCTAGTACAAGAGCTAGGGGGTTGTAGCTCCCTTCCAAGAGAAGCTGGAGAATGAGAGAAGGTTGTATCCTTCCGCAGGTAGAAGCCTGCATACTGGTATAAGACTGCACTAGTACAAAAAATTGTAAAAAGAAGTTTCTTATTAAAAAGAAGATAGAGATCATTGCAGCAGGTGGTTTTCACCCACATTGGGTTTCCACCTTATATCTTGTGTTCATGTGTGTGATTGTCTATTCTTTTTTTACTGCACTTGGTTACTGTTTATATGGTTCTAATGCACTGATTAAAGATCAACATATGATGAATTAACTGAATCATAAGTTTGCAGGATATACGCTAGTTGCCTTAAATACAGTTGCGTATACATGCAAGTTCCATTAACTAAAGTAGCGTATATGAATCTGATTATGGAAATGAAATATTATTGACTTGCTGATACTGATTCACCCCCCTCTCAGTATTATTTCCAACAATTGGTATCAAAGCAGGTCCTTCAGAAGAAGCTTGATCGCTTGAAGGAAGATCTATCATCATGAGTAACTATGAAAGAGAGGGATCCATTAGACCACCAATCTTTGATGGGATCAACTTCATTTATTGGAAGGTAAGAACCACAACCTATGTTCAATCTCTTAGAATAGATGTCTGGGAAATCATGGAAGGAGGATATACATTTCCATTAGAAATTCCTACAGATATGGCAGGTAAAAAGCAATATGAAACCAATGCCAAGGCTGTCAATACACTATTGGGGAGTCTTTCACAATCAGAATTTGTCAAAGTTATGCAGCTCAAAACCGCCAAAGAAATATGGGACAAGATCATTCTAAGCTATGAAGGGGACAATCAGGTAAAATGTGCAAAACTACAAACTCTCATAATTAAATATGAAACTCTCAAAATTCACAATGATGAAAGTATATCTAGTTACTTCTTACGTATAGATGAGATTGTTAATTGCATGAAAAACTTGGGTGAAGAGATAAAAGAAATTACTTTAGTTGAAAAGGTTTTAAGATCCTTGTCTACTAAGTTTGAATCAAAGGTATATGTCATAGAAGAAAAGCAGGATCTTCAGACTATTACTATGACACAGCTGCATAGAATCTTAACTACTTTCGAAATGAGAAAAGGAGGTCCATCAGATATGAGAGAAGCTGCATTCAAAGCTTCAGAAAGAGAAGAAATCAATGAATCAAGACATATTTCAGAAGGAGAGGAAGAAGAAAACTTTGTTAAGAACCTTCAACGGGGTTCCAGAAGATTCAGAGGTAAACTACCTTTCAAATTTTTTGCCTGTGGAAGAGTTGGTCATTATGCTGCCAAATGTCCTCATAAAGATAAGCTTGATAAAGGTAAGGAATCAACAAAATGGAATAGAAAGCAAAGCGTAAGTAAGAAAAGCTACTATACGCATGAAGATAGCGATGGTTTATCAAATAGTGATGAAGATGAAAATAGTAATGACTATAGACTTCTGATGGCTTTTGAAGATGATGATTTGTTGGATGCTTTAGATGAGGATGACCTTTATGAAGAAATCTATAAACTCAAAATATGTTTAGAAGAAAATAATATGATTATAGATACTCTAGCATTCCAACTCGTTGAAATAGAAAAACACAATGAAAAACTAGAATGTGAAATTGTTGGTCTAAGAAAGGATATTGAGAAAAAAAAAGATCTCAATCTTAGATTTTCTAAAGGATCAGAAACCTTAAATGAAATTATCAAAGTGCAAGATTCTCCTCTAGTAAAGACAGGTCTTGGATATACTGAAGAAGCATCCCAAGCACAGAAGATGTCAGCCTCCACTAAAAGCTATCTTGATGCAGCAAAGAGCTGTGAACAGTTTGACAATCGACAGCAAAGGCATAAAGCAGATCACTAGGTAAATCAGGCTCAATTTACTTCAAGGATGAATAGAAGCTACAACCAACCTCAGGTAAATCATACTCAATCTGTTTTAAGAATGAATATCAATGGCAACTACAATCATCAGGTCAGTAGATTTGATAATCGCAGGAACTTCTTTAATAGCCAATGTTTTTCATGTCATAACTTTGGACACAAAGCTGCTCAATGTGTTGCTTACAAGACCATCACGACTAGAGAAGCACGAAATCAAAGGAATGTGACGGGGATCATGAAACGGACCTACAATAACTTTTCTCTTCTTGAAAATGAAAGAGAATACTCTATCTGCAACAACTTCGGTCATGAAGAATCTGAATGCAGGAGTAAATTTCAGCAAACATCTTAGAAGGAGCAAACTTCATTAAATCCCAAAATATGGAGAAAGAAAGAACAACAAAGGGAAAGATGTGGTATAGCCTTGTATGTAGAAGGGCAAGAAAATCAGTGGTACATTGACAGTGGATGCTCGAAACACATGACAGGTGATAAAGAAAAAATTCAGTCATATAATGCCTTAGGAAAGGAAAAGAAGGTCTCATTTGGAAATGACACTCCTGCTGTCATAAAAGGTAAAGGTTTTATTCTCTTAAAAGAAAAAGTTAAACCTGGGAATGTTATGTATGTTGATGGTCTAAAGCATAACCTGTTGAGTGTCAGTCAAATGTGTGATCAAGGAAATGAAGTAGTATTTCGATCAAATGGATGTGTTGTTCATGAGATTGATACAGGAGAAGCCGTGATCAAAGGTATAAGAACTCCAAAAAACTTATACATACTCAAGGGAGGACAATAACAGTGCTATCTAAGAAAAAATGATGAACACTGGCTATGGCACAGAAGACTAGGGCATCTAAGCTTCTCTCAGATAAGGAAAGCATGCAGATTCCAAGTTGTTCGTGATCTTCCTAATATCAGCATCCCAGAAAATACAATACGCAAATTATGTCAGTTTGGTAAGCAAACTAGAGCGCACTTCCTTGAAAAGGAAGGATTAGCTAGTAATCCTCTTGAACTTGTTCATACTGATTTATGTGGACCATCAAGGAAAAAATCAACTCGTGGAGAGGAATACTTTATATTGTTCACTGATGATTTTTCCAAAATGTGTTGGATAGGGCTTCTAAAGCATAAAGATGAAGCATTTGAAAAATTCAAAGCCTTCAAATCCCTGGTTGAAAATGAATCAGATCAAAAAATCAAATGCCTCAGATCTGATCGAGGAGGGGAATTTACCTCGGATGAATTCTTTGACTTTTGTGAAGAACATCAAATAAAAAGGCAATTCTCCACTGCAAGGACTCCTCAGCAAAATGGAGTGGTAGAAAGGATGAATAGAACTATTCAATAAATGGCTCGTGCTATGCTAAATGAGTCTAGAACTCTTGTAACCTTCTAGGGTGAAGATGCATTCACTACCGTCACTATTCTCAACCAAGCAAATGTTTCGGTAAACAGCACTCAAACTCCACATGAACTTTGGTATGGTAAGACTCCTACTATAAAATACTTCAAAGTTTTTGGAAGCAAATGTTACATCAAAAGCACTGATGAAAAACTTGGCAAGTTTGAACCTAGAGTAGATGAAGGCATTATCCTTGGTTACTCTTCCTGAAGTAAAGGATATAAGTGTTATAATAAAAGACTTGGGAAAATTATTGAAAGCATTGATGTTGTGGTTGATGAAGCAGGCAAAAATCCAAAGCAGGTAAAAATCGAAGATTGTGAAGAAGATGAGGATTATCCTTCCACATCAAATTAGAATAATTCTAAAAAAGAAACCAATGAAGCACCAGAAGAACAGATAACGGCAGAAGAAAAGACTCCATCCAAGTATGTTCAGAAAAACCATCCAGAGACTCAAATTTTGGGACAGAAAGAGGCAAGTGTGCAGACAAGAAGAACTATTATAGAAGCTTCAAGCTATCTAACATTTCTTTCCTCCATCGAACCTCAAAATGTAAATGAAGCATGCAAAGATGAATGTTGGGTCAAGGCCATGAATGAAGAACTTGAGAAAATTGAAAAGAATAATACTTAGGAATTAGTTCCTAGACCTCATGATAAGAATATCATAAGAACCAAATGGATATTCAAAAACAAACTGAATGAAAATGGAGAAAATATTAGAAACAAGGCTAGACTTTTTTGTAAATGGTATGCTCAACAAGAAGGCATAGATTTTGAAAAAAAATTTGCACCTGTTGCTAGATTTGAAGCCATAAGAATGTTCCTTGCTCTTTCTAGTTTTCCGAAATTCAAAGTATACCAAATTGATGTAAAATCTGCCTCTCTTACTGGAGACTTAGAAGAAGAAGTATATATTGAGCAACTAGTTGGATTCATCCTTGGAAATGATGCAAAACTTGTATGCAGACTTAAACAAACACTCTATGGTCTAAAAAAAGCTCCAAGGGCTTGGTATTACCGTCTTGACAAATACCTCCATCAATAAGGCTTTTCAAAAGGATCAGTTGATAGCAATCTATATACAAAGATTTACAATAATAAATTGCTAATACTTGTTGTGTATGTTGATGATATCATTTTTGGTAGCAATGAAGAAGCCATGAGTCGGAATTTTGCTTTGGTGATGCAGCAAGAATTTGAAATGTCCCTGCTTGGTGAGCTTACATATTTTCTTGGTCTACAAGTTCAACAAAATAAAGATGGTATTTTTTTGTCACAAACCAAGTATCTCAAGTAGATCTTGAAAAAATAAGGTATGGAAGATTCTAAACCAGTATGTACCCCTATGGTACTAGGATGCAGTCTCAGCTCAAATGATGAATCAACAACAGTACATCAACCAACCTATAGATCCATGATTGGCAGTCTGCTTTATCTAACAGGTACCCGACTAGACATCATGCATGTAGTGGGAATAGTTGGAAGATTCCAAGCAAATCCAAAGGAATCACACCTTCAGGCAGTCAAAAGGATTTTCAAATATATTCAAAGAAGACAAAATTTTGGTTTATGGTATCTTAGAGCTACAGATCTTACACTTCATGCATATACAGATGCAAATTGGGTAAGAAGCGTCGATGACAGAAAAAACACTAGTGGTGGTGCATTCTATATGGGTTCTAGATTAGTGTCTTGGTTCAACAAGAAGCAAAGTTCAATTACATTATCTATCACTGAAGCAGAATATGTGGCTGCTACATCTTGCTACACACAACTCCTTTGGATGATGCAAACATTGCAAGACATTCAGATCACATGTACTCCACCCATCTCCATTCTATGTGATAATACAAGTGCCATCAACATTTCAAAGAATCCATTCATGCATTCCAAGACCAAGCACATACCCATCAAATATCATTTTATACATGAACAAGTGCTTGAACAAAAGGTCAAATTGGAGTATGTTCCCTCCAAAGAACAGGTTGCTGATATATTCACCAACCACTACCCAGAGAGTCATTTGAATATATCAAACAGAAGCTGGGAGTAGTTGATGCATCGTCATGCTGTTAAAACTTTCTATTTTAGAGAAAAGTGGTTATACACAAGTTTTATGAAGTGTATCCACGTACATACATTGGTTTCTGTGGATACAATTGTGTATCTGTTGGTTTGAAGAAAAGCAGTGGGCCAAAATCAGGATGAAAGGAGTCTGATATGGGTCTGATAGTGATCATCTAGCACAGGTTTAGGGGGAGCATATACTTCTAATAATGCATTGTTGGCATTATCTTAGAAGATCATTGGTACAAATTCATAGTTGTTTTTTATTCAAGTGGAACAGGTTTAGGGGGAGATCATGGTTGCTGGTCTGGATGGTGATTGACAGATGCTGTTGATGATAGTTGCTAATGATTATCATGGTCTTGTTTCAGATATTTGGTCTCTATGTCATGTATATCTTTTAATGTCAAGGTCATGAAACGAACTATTTTGTTTCCCCACTATGCATGGGATGGATGATGTAATGTTCTTGTTTTGACATGTATAAACAATTGGTATGTCCCCACTTGGTTGGGAGATGGAGGTACGTTTGAGTCATTGGTGATAGGAAGGTCATTTATGATGTATGTATAGAGGCATGTTCTTCTTTTAGAACATCTTTTTGTAGACCTTGCTTATATTCAAGGGGAGCATGGACTCGAGCATGGAGCTCAATCAACACACTTCAGCATATCAAAGAATTTAGCATGTACTAAGGGTGAGCATAACCCTTTGCCCTTGATGACAAAGGGGGAGAGTGACTTGGGGTTGCTATCAAGTCCAAAGGGGGAGATTTTTGGCATTATGACACATATTTGGCACTATGACACAGGTGTTGTCCTTGATGGCAACTCACTTAGATGACAGATCACAGTTCAGTCTCACAGAATGAAGAAGGAGAGGTATACGCAGGTTCCCCATTGATCAAGCCGCATGCGCATGCGGGTTCGCAGACCAAAAGGAGCGTATAATGTACACATGCACTTTCACGAAAGGAAATGCGCGTACATGTTGGAAAACATAGTTTTGGTGTGTGGTATTTGGTCCATGGTATTTTGATCCACAGTATTGGTCCAAGGTATCTTGTTCGAAATGTTGACCCCAGGTATTTGGCCCAAGGTATTGGTTCTAAGTGGTTTTGGTCCATGGTATTGAGTAAGGCATAAGACTATAAAAGGAGGAGGAGATCATTAGGAAAAGGTACTCAAGTATTGAATATCTGATGAAGAGCAAGATTGAGAATATAGGTTATTGGGTTATGGTGCATAGCTGGATCTGAATCAAGGATGAACCTTAGCGCTTGATGAAGGATAAGATCTAATGATGGGTGAAGATCTTAAGGCTTGAAGTGAAGTATCTTTGTGTGGTTTTGATCTTTTATCTGAATAACTGGCACATGCTGTAATATGTAAATATGATGATCTAGGTACAATTCATGTCTGGAATTTTTGTAAAGTTTAAAACATCATTTACAGATCTGTATGCAGGTTCACTTTAGAAAAGGAGCGTATACACGCTGGTTCTACATATCAAAACAGAGGATACATCTTAAATTTGATTTGCAGATCTATACGCAGGTTCACCTTGAGAAAAGTGCGCATGCATGTAGGTTCGACACATTGAAGTAGTGTATACCTAATAAAATATGCTTTAGCTACTTCTATTTGCTGTTGCAGTGTTCTAGGTTCTGGCTTGGGTTCTGGTTACAACATTTTGAAAAGTGATTGATTGATTCAGTTCAGGTTGGTGCAAAGGATATTGGCTGATGCAGATATATTTGATGTTTGAATGATGTTACTTATGGATCCAGTCTAAAAATTTATGAGACGTGGTCCCTAGAAGAAAAGAGAAGGTTGTAGCCTTCTGTAGGCTGGCACCTACGTACTAGTAAACATATTAGCTAGTACAAGAGCTAGGGGGTTGTAGCTCCCTTCTAGGAGAGGCTGGAGAATGAGAGAAGGTTGTAGCCTTCTGTAGGTAGAAGCATGCATACTGGTGTTACACAAAAATATCGTCACTATGACTATTTGCAGTCAGTATGGGTCTATCATCACTTATACTTCCTCCTAAGCAAGTCTTAGATCTTAGCTCTTCATGTCAAGCTTTGCAAATGAGAGAAAGACATTGAAAATCAATATTACTCTGGTTCCGCACTTTCTCTCACTTTTGCCTGTGGGCCCGCACTCTTTGTTCATATTACCTGCGTATCTTCATGCTCTGTCTGTAAAGGGGTGGGTGCGTACCCCTGTAAAAGTCAAAAAGGCGCAAGTTTATCCTAAAAAACTCACTTTGTGTTAATTCTAGATGTTTCTAGAAGGAATTTTGACTTGGATTGTTCGCTTCAAGGTGGTTCATGCATCCCAAAAGAGGAGCTAATCCCTTGATAGGAGGAGCTATCCCTTTGAAGGAGGGATTTTATCCCTTTGAAGGAGGACCTAGTAACTTCCCTCCATTGCATTATAAATTAAGGCATTGGGTCAGTTGTTGGGGACGTTAGAAGCTGAACATTTTTTAGGGTAAATGCTGATGGAATTGGGACTTCCTAGTTGAACTTGAGAGGAGAGATCACATACATTTTGGTTTCATTGGGAAGTGAGTGAAACTTGTCAAAGTAGAGGAGACTTCTTGTCGGACCCTAGGAGGAGCTTGTACAGCATCAAGGCACAGGTTGTAAAGTTTTTCTTCATTTGAATTAATACAATCAGATTCATTTTTCTCAACAAATTGTCTTATGTGGTTTGTTTCATAATCTCCTTGATCATTATGATGAATATGCTTTATGATATTGGCTTTTCAGGTGCTATTTAATTTGTTTGCTTGTTTTTGTTTGCAGACTTACTTCAAGGAAGCACATTTGGAGCAAGGGAGCGAGGCTTCCAAAAACTTGCATTGGAACCAAGGTAGGCCTAAAACACTTGTTTGCCTTTGTTTTTAATTGCATATTTAGAGAAAGATAGTTTTTGATTGGCTTGCTTGTCACTAGATATCTTTAGATACTAGGAAGGTCGATCTTGTCCGCAACCTCGACTCATTCCGTGTGACAAAATGGCGACTCTGCTAGGGACTTGATTGCTTTCCTTGTTTTTACTTTGACCTAAGAAACTTGTATTTTTGTTTCTGTTTTTGGCTTGTTGTGTGTGGAATTGGGTGGATTTAGTGGATCTAGGTTTGTTTTTTCTTTTCATAACTTTAGGAGAAGCCCGCATCCTATGCTTGTATCACAGTGCGTACTTCTACGCATGTTTACTTTGCACACAGAGCGTGCACGTACCTGTGTAAACTCTGATCCTGCGGACCCTGCTAAAATTTTGAAAAACTTAAATTTTACTCTTTCAATTAGTTTTATTTTGGTTTAGATGTTGTTATCCTCTACCCAGACCTGCATGTGACTTGTTAAAAGCTTTCCTTGGTTTAATTCCATTGGTGTTAGGGTTTTAGGTGAAATTCCTAGAAGTTTTGGTTGCCGGTCTTGATTTTCATTTTGGTCGTGTAGTAGCTCAGAGCTTAGAAGCCTAGAAGCCTCAGATCACCTTGGTTTTTACTGGCCTTCTTATGAGTTTGACCATTTGCAAAATCTACCTTTGTTGAGGAATCCATCTTGTGTTTTCTCTTTGCGAAACTTCGAAAAATCTTGTGTTAAAAGTTTGGATTTCATTTTTACAAAAAAGAACAAAAATTACTTGTTTTTTGACTGATTTGTGATTCTTGACAAGTTAGTCCTTGGTTTGCTTATTGGCAAGTAAGACATCCTTAAAAAAAAAAAAAACATCTTGTAAGCTTTTACTTCAAGTAGTTTTTTATATAATTTGTAGATCTTAAGATTTGCTTTATTCATAGTTTTCACAAGATTTGCTTTAGTCATAGTTTTGAGTGTTTTTATAAAAATACAAAAATCTCTTTTGAAAAAAGTTTATTTTGGTAGCATTTGAGCGTTTGAAAGAAAAGGAAATTTTTGTGCAAATAACTAGTTGTCTCGTTTTGAGTGCATTGGAACAAAAACTCTTCTTTTAATTTGTTTATTAAAGATTTGTGTTTACACGCATTTGCATTCTCAAACTCTTTCCTAGCTAGAAGTTCATTGAAGAGAAAAGATTGTTTTATCATCTTAAGTGCATCTTTTTAGTGATTTTGAGTCGAGTCTTCACACCATGAGTTTCATCTCCGCACCTCTTGACTTAATCAAAAACCAATAAAAATAACGCTTAAAGTAAAATCAATCTAGTAAATCTTTTTATTTCTAGGGCTCTATTACACCAACATAGCTTAGGCTAGTGTCTTGGAGTAGGGATTACTTAACTCTCCAAGACAGTAACACAAACAAGTAGCTGTATCTTGCGGTAGGAGAGAAATCCATTTGTTGCATCTATGCTCTGGGAAAGCTCCTCTTAAAGGAGAAGCATGAGATCATGTCCGAACCAGTGTGGGAATCAATCCTTCCTCATTGGGAACGACGCCATATAT